>JAKELJ010000910.1:0-13346 GCA_025594165.1 Tamias sibiricus
AACTGGAAATAATTACATGTTTCTTAGCTTCTGGGCACATAGGGTTTCTTTGTGTATATCAATGAAACTCTGACAAACATGATTCTCTCTTGGTGTCTTCTCATTAGCTCCCCAAGTTTTGTCATACTCCACCCTCATGGGTTGTTTGGTTTAGAGCCTTATTGGAATGTTTACCCTGATTAGAGGGCGAATTTCACTGAAAAACGCCTATGTAGATTCAATTCCTCAATCGATTAGATTCTAGAACTTTGAAAATGCAGGAAAAGCACTTCAGATCACAAGAGCACACTGTGCTTCTTTTCCTGGTTCAAGTATCTCAAAGCTTGAATCACTAGGTAACAAAATAAAAGAGTTTCAAATCACAGAAAAGCGTTTTAGCGAACTGCAAATAATTCCATGTTTCTTAGCTTCTGGGCACTAGGTTTCTTTGTGTATTTCAATGAAACTCTGAAAAAATGGATTCTCTCATGTGCCCCTCAATGGCTCCCCAAGTTTTGGTCATCCCCATCAGTCAACGGGTGTTTTGTTTACAGTCATAATTGGATGTTTTACCCTAATTAGGCGAATTTGCCTGAAAACGCCTGTGAGTATAATTCTTCAAATGGATTAATGCTTATTACTTTAAAAATGCAGAACAACACTTTAGTTCACAAAAGAGCACACTGTGCTTCTCTCCTGGTTTCAAGTATCTCAAAGCTGAAATCACTAGGTAACAAAAGAGATTCAAACTCACTAGAAAAGCGTTTTTGCCAACTGGATATAATTCGCCATATTTCTTAGCTTGTGGGTAACTAGGTTTATTCGTGTATTTCAAATGAAAACTCTGACAAAATGATTCTCTCTTGTGCCCCTCGTGGCTCCAAAATTTGGTCCAATCCCACCATCTACGGCTTTTTTTTGTTTAGAGCCTATTGGATGTTTACCCTGAATTGGTGAATTTCACAGAAAACGCCTGTAGATTAATTCCTCAATGGTTAAAGCTAGAACTTTGAAAATGCAGAATGAAAAACCACTTCAGATCACAAGATGCAGCACTGTGCTTCTATGTCCTGGTTCAAGTATCTCAAAGCTGAATCACTGTGATAAGCAAAAGAGTTTCAAACACTCACAGAAAAGCTTTTTTTTAGCGAACTGGAAATAATTCCATGTTTCTTAGCTTGTGGGTACTAGGTTTCTTTGTGTAATTTCAAGGATAACTCTGAAAAATGATTCTTTCATGTGCCTCTCAAGGCTCCCAAGTTTGGTCATCCCACCATCAAGGAGTGTTTTGTTTACAGCCTATTTGGATGTTTAAACTGATTAGGCGAAAATGGCCTGAAAATGCTGTGCTGTGAGTTTAATTCTTTAAATGGTTTAATGCTAGAAACTATTGAAAATGCAGAAGAAGCATTTCAGATCTCAAGAGCACACTGTTGGTTACTGTTCTGGTTCAAGTATTCAAAGCTGATATCACTAGGTAGCAAAAGAGTTTCAAACTCACAGAAAAAAGCGCGAATTTAGCCAAACTGGAAATAATTTCCATGTTATCTTTATTAACTTGGTGGGTGCTAGGTTTCTTGTTGTGTATTTCAATGAATTCTCTGAAAAAATGATTCTCTCTTGTGCCCCTCTTGGCTCCCAAAATTTGGTCAATCCCAGCATCTCGGCTTTTTTTGTGGTTTAGAACCTATTTGGATGTTTACCGTGATTTGGCGAATTTCACTGAAAACGCCTGAAGTTTAATTCCTCAATGGTTAAAGCTAGAACTTTGAAATGCAGAAAAGCACTTCATCACAAGAGCCCACACTGTGCTTCTGTCCTGGTTTCAAGTATCTCAAAGACTGAATCACTAGATAGCTAAAGAGTTTCAAACTCACAGAAAAGCATTTTAGCGAACTGGAAATAATTCCTTGTTTCTTAGCGTTCCTGCGCACTAGGTTTCTTTGTGTATTTCAATGAAAACTCTGAAAAAATGATTCTCTCATGTGCCTCTCAAGGCTCCCCAAGTTTGGTCATCCACCATCAAGGATGTTTTGTTTACAGGCCTATTGGATGTTTACCATGATTTAGGCGAAAATGCCTGAAAAACGACTGTGAGTTTAATTCTTAAATGGTTAATGTTAGAACTTTAAAAATGCAGAACAACACTTTAAGGTCACAAGAGCACACTGTGCTTCTATCCTGGTTCAAGTATCTCAAACCTGAATCACTAGGAAGCAACAGAGTTTCAAACTGACAAAAAAGCACGATTTAGTCCAATTGGAAATAATTCCATGTTTCTTAGCTTTTTGGTACTAGGGTTTCTTTGTGTATTTCAATGAAACTACTGACAAAATGATTCTCTCTTGTGTCCTCTCATGGCTCCCTAATTTTGTCATCTCACCATCACGGGTTTTTTTTTTTTAGAGCCTTTTTGGATGTTTACCCTGATTAGGGCGAATTTCACTTGAAAAAATTTATTTAGATTAATTCCTCAATGGTTAATACTAGAACTTTGGAAAATGCACTTCAGATCACAAGAGCACACTGTGCTTCTTTCCTGGATCAAAGTATCTCAAAGCTGATTCACTAGTAACAAAAGAGTTTCAAACTCACAGAAAAGTGTTTTAGCGAAATGCAAATAATTCCATGTTTCTTAGCTTCTGCGCACTAGGTTTCTTTGTGTATTTCAATGATACTCTGAAAAAATGATTCTCTCATGTGCCTCTCAAGGCTCCCAAGTGTTTGGTCATCCCAACCATCAAGGATGTTTTGGTTACAGCCTATGGGATGTTTACCCTGATTAGGCGAAAAATGCCTGAAAACGCCCCCTGTGAGTTTAATTCTTAAATGGTTAATGCTAGAACTTTAAATAAACGCAGAACAGCACTTTTGTTCACAAGAGCACACTGTGCTTCTGTCCTGGTTCAGTATCTCAAAGCTGAATCACTAGGTAAAAAAAGAGTTTCCAAACTCACAGAAATAGTGATTTAGCCAATCTGGAAATAATTCCATGTTTCTTAGCTTGTGGTTACTAGGTTTCTTTGTGTATATCAATGAAACTCTGACAAAAATGATTCTCTCTTGTGCTTCTCTTGGCTCCCCAAATTTGGTTCAATCCACCATCACCGGTTTTTTGTTTAGAGCTTTATTGGATATTTACCCTGATTAGGCGAATTTCACTGAAAAACGCCTGTAGTTCATTTCCTCAATGGTTAATGCTAGAACTTTGAAAATGCAGAAAAGCATTTCAGATCACAAGAGCACACTGTGCTTCTGTCCATGGTTCAAGTATCTCCTAAGCTGAGCCTGAATCACTAGGTAGCAAAAGAGTTTCATAAAACTCACTGAAAAGCGATTTAGCCAACTGGAAATAATTCCATGTTTCTTAGCTTCTGGGTGCTAGGTTTCTTTGTGTATTTTCAATGAATCTCTGACAAAACGATTCTCTCTTGTGCCCCTCATGGCTCCCCAAATTTGGTCATCCCAGCATCACGGGTTTTTTGTTTAGAACTATTGGATGTTTACCCTGATTACGCGAATTTCACTGAAAACGCCTGAAGTTTAATTCCTCAATGGTTAAAGCTAGAACTTTTGAAGAAATGCAGAAAAGCACTTCATATCAACAAGAGCACACTGTGCTTCTGTTCTGGTTCAAGTATCTCAAAGCTGAATCACTAGGTAGCAAAAGAGTTTCAAACTGACAAAAAAGCGATTTAGCCAACTGGAAATAATTCCATGTTTCTTAGCCTTCTGGGTACTAGGTTTCTTTGTGTATTTCAATGAAACTCTGACAAATGATTCTCTCTTGTGTCCCCTCATGGCTCCCCTAATTTTTTGTCATCTCACCATCACGGGTTTTTTGTTTAGAGCCTTTTGGCATGTTTACCCTGATTAGGCGAATTTCACTGAAAACGCCTATTAGATTAATTCCTCAATGGTTAATTCTAGAACTTTGAAAATGCAGAAAAGCACTTCAGATCACAAGAGCACACTGTGCTTCTTTCCTGGTTCAAGTTCTCAAAGCTGAATCACTGGGTAACAAAAGAGTTTCAAACTCACAGAAAAAAGCGTTTTAGCGAACTGCAAATAATTCCATGTTTCTTAGCTTCTGGGCACTAGGTTTCTTGGTGTATTTCAATGAAACTCTGAAAAAAAATGGATTCTCTCTCATGTGCCCCTCAAGGCTCCCCAAAGTTTGGTCATCCCACCATCAAGGGTGTTTTGTTTACAGTCTTATTGGATGTTTACCCTGATTAGGCGAAAATGCGCTGAAAACGCCTGTGAGTGTAATTCTTAAATGGATAATGCTATTACTTTAAAAATGCAGAACAACACTTTAGTTCACAAAAGCACACTGTGCTTCTCTCCTGGTTCAAGTATCTCAAAGCTGAATCACTAGGTAACAAAAGAGATTCAAACTCACAGAAAAAGTGTGTTTTAGCCAACTGGAAATAATTTCCATATTTCATAGCTTGTGGGTACAAAGTTTCTTCGGGTATTTCAATGAACTCTGACAAATTGATTCTCTCTTGTGCCCCTCGTGGCTCCCCAAATTTGGTCAATCCACCATCTTGGCTTTTTTTGTTTAGAGGCCTATTGGATGTTTACCCTGATTTGGTGAATTTCACTGAAAACGCCTGTAGATTAATTCCTCAATGGTTAATGCTAGAACTTTGAAAATGCAGAAAAAACCACTTCAGATCACAAGAGCACACTGTGCTTCTGTACTGGTTCAAGTATCTCAAAGCTGAATCACTAGATAGAAAAAAGAGTTTCAAACTCACAGAAAAGCGTTTTAGCGAACTGGAAATAATTCCATGTTTCTTAGATTGTGGGTACTAGGTTTCTTTGAGTATTTCAATGAAACTCTGACAAAATGATTCTCTCTTGTGCCCCTCATTGCTCCCCATAATTTGGGTCAATCCACCATCACAGTTTTTTTGGTAAGTAGCCTATTGAATGTTTTACCCTGAATAGGCGAATTTCACTGAAAACGCCTGTAGTTTAATTCTTCAATGGTTAATGCTACAACTATGAAAAATGCAGAAAAAGCACTTCAGATCACAAGAGCACACTGTTGCTTCTCTCCTGGTTCAAGTATCTCAAAGCTGTATCACAAGGTAACAATAGAGTTTCAAACTCACAGAAAAGCGATTTAGCCAACTGGAAAATAATTCCATGTTTCTTAGCTTCTGGGCACTAGGTTTCTTTGTGTATTTCAATGAAACTCTGAAAAAAAATCATTCTCTATGTGCCCCTCCAGGCTCCCCACGTTTGGTCATCCCACCATCAAGGGTGTTTTGTTTACAGTCTATTGGATGTTTACCCTGATTAGGCGGAAAATGCCTGAAAACCGCCTGTGAGTTTAATTCTTAATTGGTTAATGTTAGAACTTTAAAAAATGCAGAACAACACTTTAGGTCACAAGAGCACACTGTGCTTCTCTCCTGGTTCAAGTATCTCAAAGCTGAATCTCTAGGTAGCAAAAAGAGTTTCAAACTGACAAAAAAGCGATTTAGCCAACTGGAAATAATTCCATGTTTCTTAGCATTTTTTGGTACTAGGTTTCTTTTGTGTATTTTTCAATGAAAACTCTGACAAAATGATTCTCTCTTGTGTCCCTCATGGCTATCCCTATTTTGTCCCATCTCACCATCACGGGTTTTTTTTTTTTAGAGCCTTTTGGATGTTTACCCTGATTAGGCAAATTTCACTGAAAAAATTTATTAGATTAATTCCTCAATGGTTAATTCTAGAACTTTGGTAATCAAATAAAAAAGCACTTCAGATCACAAGAGCCACACTGTGCTTCTTTCCTGGATCAAGTATTCTCAAAGCTGAATCACTAGGTAACAAAAGAGTTTCATAACTCACAGAAAAGCGTTTTAGCGAACTGCAAAATTCCATGTTTTCTTAGCTTCTGGGCACTAGGTTTCTTTGTGTATTTCAATGAAACTCTGAAAAAATGATTCTCTCATGTGCCCCTCAAGGCTCCCCAAGTTTTGTCATCCCACCATCAAGGGTGTTTTGTTTACACTCTATTGGGATGTTTTCCTGATTAGGCGGAAAATGCCTGAAAACGCCTGTGAGTATAATTCTTAAATGGATAATGCTATTACTTTAAAAATGCAGAACAACACTTTAGTTCACAAGAGCACACTGTGCTTCTCTCCTGGTTCAAGTATCTCAAAGCTGAAATCACTAGGTAAAAAAAGAGATTCAAACTCACAGAAAAGCGTTTTAGCCCAACTGGATATATTCCATATTTTTTAGCTTGTGGGTAAATAGGTGTCTTTCGTGTATTTCAATGAACTCTGACAAAATGATTCTCTCTTGTGCCCCTCGTGGCTCCAAAATTTGGTCAATTCACCATCTCGGCTTTTTTTGTTTAGAGCCTATTGGATGTTTACCCTGATTTGGTGATTTTCACTGAAAACGCCTGTAGATTAATTCCTCAATGGTTAATGCTAGAACTTTGAAAATGCAGAGGAAAAGCACTTCAATCACAAGCAGCACACTGTGCTTCTGTCCTGGTTCAAGTATCTCAAAGCTGAATCACTAGATAGCAAATGAGTTTTCAAACTCACAGATAAGCGTTTTAGCGAACTGGAAATATTCCATGTTTCGTTTAGCTTGTGGGTACTTGGTTTCTTTGAGTATTTCAATGAAAAACTCTGACAAAATGTTACTCTCTTGTGCCCCTCGTGGCTCCCCAAATTTGGTCAATCCACCTTCTCGGCTTTTTTTGTTTAGAGCCTATTGGATGTTTACCCTGAATTTGGCGATTTTCACTGAAAAACGCCTGTAGATTAATTCCTCAATGGTTAATGTCTAGAACTTTGGAAAAGCACTTCAGATCACAAGAGCAACACTGTGCTTCTGTCCTGGTTCAAGTATCTCAAAGCTGAATCACTAGATAGCAAAAGAGTTTCAAAACTCACAGAAAAGCGTTTTTTTTAGCGAACTGGAATTAATCCATGTTTCTTAGCTTGTGGGTACAAGGGTTTCTTTGTGTATTTCAATGAAACTCTGAAAAAATGATTCTCTCTTGTGCCTTCTCATGGCATCCCAAATTTGGTCAATCCACCATCCACGGGTTTTTTGTTTAGAGCTTATTGGATATTTACCCTGATTAGGCGAATTTTCACTGAAAACGCCTGTAGTTCAATTCCTCAATGGTTAATGCTAGACTTTGAAAATGCAGAAAAGCATTTCAGATCACAAGAGCACACTGTGCTTCTGTTCATGGTTCAAGTATCTCTAAGCTGAATCACTAGGTTGCAAAAGAGTTTTCAAAACTCACAGAAAAGCGATTTAGCCAACTGGAAATAATTCCATGTTTCTTAGCTTCTGGGTGCTAGGTTTCTTTGTGTATTTCAATGAATCTCTGACAAAAACGATTCTCTCTTGTGCCCCTCATGGCTCCCCAAATTTGGTCATCCCAGCATCACGGTTTTTTTAGTTTAGAACCTATTGGATGTTTACCCTGATTAGGCGAATTTCACTGAAAACGCCCTGAAGTTTAATTCCTCAATGGTTAAAGCTAGAAAACTTTGAAAATGCAGAAAAAAGCACTTCATATCACAAGAGCACACTGTGCTTCTGTTCATGGTTCAAGTATCTCAAAGCTGGAATCACTAGGTAGCAAAAGAGTTTCAAACTGACAAAAAAAGCGATTTAGCCAACTGGAAATAATTCCATGTTTCTTAGCTTCTGGGTACTAGGTTTCTTTGTGTATTTCAATGAAACTATGACAAAATTGATTCTCTCTTGTGTCCCTCATGGGCTCCCCTAATTTTGTCATCTCACCATCACGGGTTTTTTTGTTTAGAGCCTTTTGGATGTTTACCCTGATTAGGCGAATTTCACTGAAAACGCCTATTAGATTAATTCCTCAATGGTTAATTCTAGAACTTTGAAAATGCAGAAAAGCACTTCAGATCACAAGAGCACACTGTGCTTCTTTCCTGGTTCAAGTATCTCAAAGCTGAATCAGCTGGGTAACAAAAGAGTTTCAAACTCACAGAAAAGCGTTTTAGCGAACTGCAAATAATTCCATGTTTCTTAGCGTTTCTGGGCACTAGGTTTCTTTGTGTATTTTCAATGAAACTCTGAAAAAATGATTCTCTCATGTGCCCCTCAAGGCTCCACAAGTTTGGTCATCCCACCATCAAGGGTGTTTTGTTTACAGTCTATTGGATGTTTACCCTGATTAGGCGAAAAATGCCTGAAAACTACGCCTGTGTGAGTGTAATTCTTAAATGGATAATGCTATTACTTTAAAAAATGCAGAACAACACTTTAGTTCACAAAAGCACACTGTGCTTCTCTCCTGGTTCAAGTATCTCAAAGCTGAATCACTAGGTAACAAAAGTAGATTCAAACTCACAGAAAAGCGTTTTAGCCAAACTGGAAATAATTCCAATATTTATTTCTTAGCATTGTGGGTACAAGGTTTTCTTCGTGTATTTTCAAATGAACTCTGACAAAATGATTCTCTCTTGTGCCCCTCGTGGCTCCCCAAATTTGGTCAATTCACCATCTTGGCTTTTTTTGTTTAGAGCCTATTGGATGTTTTACCCTGATTTGGATGAATTTCACTGAAAAACGCCTGTAGATTAATTCCTCAATGGTTAATGCTAGAACTTTAAAATGCAGAAAAGCACTTCAGATCACAAGAGCACACTGTGCTTCTCTCCTGGTTCAAGTATCTCAAAGCTGAATCACAAGGTAAACAAAAGAGTTTCAAACTCACAGAAAAGCGATTTAGCCATACTGGAAAATAATTCCATGTTTCTTTAGCTTCTGGGCACTAGGTTTCTTTGTGTATTTCAATGAAACTCTGAAAAAATCATTCTCTCATGTGCCCCTCCAGGCTCCCCAAGTTTGGTCTTCCCACCATCAAGGGTGTTTTGTTTACAGTCTATTGGATGTTTACCCTGATTAGGCGAAAATGCCTGAAAACGCCTGTGAGTTTAATTCTTAATTGGTTAATGTTAGAACTTTAAAAATGCAGAACAACACTTTAGGTCACAAGAGCACACTGTGCTTCTCTCCTGGTTCAAGTATCTCAAAGCTGAATCACTAGGTAGCAAAAGAGTTTCAAACTGACAAAAAAAAGCGATTTAGCCAACTGGAAATAATTCCATGTTTCTTAGCTTTTTGGTACTAGGTTTCTTTGTGTATTTCAATGAAACTCTGACAAAATGATTCTCTCTTGTGACCCTCATAGCTCCCCTAATTTTGTCATCTCACCATCACGTGGGTTTTTTGTTTTAGAGCCTTTCGGATGTTTACTCTGATTAGGCGAATTTTCACTGAAAAAAATTTATTAGATTAATTCCTCAATGGTTAATTCTAGAACTTTGGAAAAGCACTTCAGATCACAAGAGCACACTGTGCTTCTTTCCTGGATCAAGTATCTCAAAGCTGAATCACTATAGGGTAACAAAAGAGTTTCAAACTCACAGAAAAGCGTTTTAGCGAACTGCAAATAATTCCATGTTTCTTAGCTTCTGCGCACTAGGTTTCTTTGTGTATTTCAATGAAACTCTGAAAAAATGATTCTCTCATGTGCCCCTCAAGGCTCCCCAAGTTTTGTCATCCCCATCAAGGGTGTTTTGTTTACAGTCTATTGGATGTTTACCTGATTAGGCGAAAATGCCTGAAAATGCCTGTGAATTTTAATTCTTAAATGGTTAATGCTTATTACTTTAAAAACGCAGAACAACAAACTTTAGTTCACAAGAGCACACTGTGCTTCTTTTTTTCCTGGTTCAGGGTATCTCAAAGCTGAATCACTAGGTAGCAAAAGAGTTTCAAAAACTCACAGAAAAAGCATTTTAGCCAACTGGAAATAATTCCATATTTTATTTGCTTGTTGGGTACTAGCTTTCTTCGTGTATTTCAATGAACTCTGACAAAATGATTCTCTCTTGTGCCCCTCGTGGCTCCCCAAATTTGGTCAATCCACCATCTCGGCTTTTTTTGTTTAGAGCCTTTGGATGTTTACCCTGATTTGGCGAATTTTCACTGAAAACGCCCTGTAGATTAATTCCTCAATGGTTAATTCTTAGAACTTTGGAAAAGCACTTCAGATCACAAAAGAGCAACACTGTGCTTCTGTCCTGGTTCAAGTATCTCAAAGCTGAATCACTAGATAGCAAAAGAGTTTCAAACTCACAGAAAAGCGTGTTTAGCGAACTGGAAATAATTCCATGTTTCTTAGCTTGTGGGTACAAGGTTTCTTTGTGTATTTCAATGAAACTCTGAAAAAATGATTCTCTCATGTGCCTCTCAAGGCTCCCCAAGTTTGGTCATCCCACCATCAAGGATGTTTTGTTTACCGCCTATATTGGATGTTTACCCTGATTAGGCGAAAATGCCTGAAAACGCCTGTGAGTTTAATTCTTAAATGGTTAATGCTAGAACTTTAAAAATGCAGAACAACACTTTAGTTCACAAAAGCACACTGTGCTTCTCTCCTGGTTCAAGTATCTCAAAGCTGAATCTCTAGGAAGCAAAAGAGTTTCAAACTCACAGAAAAGCATTTTAGCCAACTGGAAATAAATTTCCATGTTTCTTAGCTTGTGGGTACTCAGGTTTCTTTGTGTATTTCAATGAACCTGTGACAAAATGATTCTCTCTTGTGCCCCCCTCGTGGCTCCAAAATTTGGTAAATCCACCTTCTCGGCTTTTTTTGTTTAGAGCCTATTGGATGTTTACCCTGAATTGGTGAATTTCTCAGGAAAACGCCTGTAGATTAATTCCTCAATGGTTTTTTTTAAAGCTAGAACTTTTGAAAATGCAGAAAACCACTTCAGATCACAAGAGCACACTGTGCTTCTGTCCTGGTTCAAGTATCTCAAAGCTGAAATCACTAGATAGCAAAAGAGTTTCAAACTCACAGAAAAGCTTTTTAGCGAACTGGAAATAATTCCATGTTTCTTAGCTTGTGGGTACTAGGTTTCTCTTGTTGGATTTCAATGAAACTCTGACAAAATGATTCTCTCTTGTGATCCTCATGGCTCCCAAAATGTGGTCAATCCACCATCACGGGTTTTTTGTTTAGAGCCTATTGGATGTTTACCCTAAATTAGGCGAATTTTCACTGAAAACGCCTGTAGTTTAATTCTTCAATGGTTAATGCTATGAACTTTGGAAAATGCAGAAAAGCACTTCAGATCACAAGAGCACACTGTGCTTCTGTCCTGGTTCAAGTATCTCAAAGCTGAATCACTAGGTAAAAAAAGAGTTTCAAACTCACAGAAAAAGTGATGTTTTAGCCAAACTGGAAATAATTCCATGTTTCTTAGCTTGTGGTTACTAGGTTTCTTTGTGTATATCAATGAAACTCTGACAAAATGATTCTCTCTTGTGCTTCTCATGGCTCCCCAAATTTGGTCAAATCCACCATCACCGGTTTTTTGTTTAGAGCTTATTGGATATTTACCTGATTAGGCGAATTTCACTGAAAACGCCTGTAGTTTCAATTCCTCAATGGTTAATGCTTAGAACTTTGAAAATGCAGAAAAGCATTTCAGATCACAAGAGCACACTGTGCTTCTGTCATGGTTCAAGTATCTCTAAGCTGAATCACTAGGTAGCAAAAAGAGTTTCAAATCACAGAAAAGCGATTTAGCCAACTGGAAATAATTCCAAGTTGTTTCTTAGCTTGTGGGTGCTAGGTTTCTTTGTGTATTTCAATGAATCTCTGACAAAACGATTCTCTCTTGTGCCCCTCATGGCTCCCCAAATTTGGTCATCCCAGCATCACGGGTTTTTTTGTTTAGAACCTATTGGATGTTTACCCTGATTAGGCGAATTTCACTGAAAACGCCTGAAGTTTAATTCCTCAATGGTTAAAGCTAGAACTTTGAAAATGCAGAAAAGCACTTCATATCACAAGAGCACACTGTGCTTTTCTGTTCTGGTTCAAGTTTATCTCAAAGCTGAATCACTAGGTAGCAAAAGAGTTTCAACTGACAAAAAAGCGATTTAGCCAACTGGAAATAATTCCATGTTTCTTCAGCTTCTGGGTACTAGGTTTCTTTGTGTATTTCAATGAAACTCTGACAAAATGATTCTCTCTTGTGTCCCTCATGGCTCCCCTAATTTTGTCATCTCACCATCACGGGTTTTTTGTTTAGAGCCTTTTGGTTGTTTACCCTGATTAGGCGAATTTCACTGAAAACGCCTATTAGATTAATTCTCAATGGTTAATTCTAGAACTTTGAAAATGCAGAAAAGCACTTCAGATCACAAGAGCACACTGTGCTTCTTTCCTGGTTCAAGTATCTCAAAGCTGAATCACTGGGTTACAAAAGAGTTTCAAACTCACAGAAAAGCGTTTTAGCGAAACTGCAAATAATTCCATGTTTCTTAGCTTCTGGGCACTAGGTTTCTTTGTGTATTTCAATGAAACTCTGAAAAAATGATTCTCTCATGGTGCCCCCTCAATGCTCCCCAAGTATGGTCATCCAACACCATCAAGGGTGTTTTGTTTACAGTCTATTGGGATGTTTACCCTGATTAGGCGAAAATGCCTGAAAAGGCCTGTGAATTTAATTCTTAAATGGTTAATGCTATTACTTTAAAAACCGCAGAACAACACTTTAGTTCACAAGAGCACACTGTGCTTCTTTCCTGGTTCAGGTATCTCAAAGCTGAATCACTAGGTAGCAAAAGAGTTTCAAACTCACAGAAAAGCATTTTAGCCAACTGGAAATAATTCCATATTTATTTGCTTGTGGGTACTAGCTTTCTTCGTGTAATTTCAATGAACTCTGACAAAATGATTCTCTCTTGTGCCCCTCGTGGCTCCCCAAAATTTGGTCAATCCACCATCTCGGCTTTTTTTTGTTTTAGAGCCTATTGGATGTTTACCCTGATTTGGCGAATTTCACTGAAAACAGCACTGTAGATTAATTCCTCAATGGTTAATTCTTAGAACTTTGGAAAAAGCACTTCAGATCACAAGAGCACACTGTGCTTCTGTCCTGGTTCAAGTATCTCAAAGCTGAATCACTAGATAGCAAAAGTAGGTTTCAAACTCACAGAAAAGCGTTTTAGCGAACTGGAAATAATTCCATGTTTCTTAGCTTGTGGGTACAAGGTTTCTTTGTGTATTTCAATTGAAACTCTGAAAAAATGATTCTCTCTTGTGCCTCTCAAGGCCTCCCCAAGTTTGGTCAATCCCACATCAAGGTTGTTTTTGTTTACCCGAAGCCTATTGGATGTTTAACCCTGATTAGGCGAAAATGCCTGAAAACGCCTGTGAGTTTAATTCTTAAAAATGGTTAATGCTAGAACTTTAAAAATGCAGAACAACACTTTAGTTTCACAAAAGCACACTGTGCTTCTCTCCTGGTTCAAGTATCTCAAAG
>JAKELJ010000911.1:0-13346 GCA_025594165.1 Tamias sibiricus
GTACTTAGGTTTTCTTTTTTATTTCAATGAACTCTGACATGAAAATGATTCCCTCTTGTGTCCCCTCATGGCTCCCCTACAGTTTGGTGCAATCACTCACATCACGTGTTTTTTTTTGTTTATAAGCCTATTGGATGTTTACCCTGATTAGGCCGTAGCGAATTTCACTGAAAAGAGCCTGTAGTTTAATTCCTCAATGGTTAATGCTAGAACTTTGAAAAAGCAGAAAAGCACTTCAGATCACAATGAGCACACCTTGCTCCCTGTCCCTGGTTCAAGTATCCTCAAAGCTGGTAATCACTAGGTAGCAAAAGAGTTTCAAACTCACAGAAAAGCGATTTAGCCAACTGGAAATAATTCCAGATTTTCTTTAGCTTTTTGGCACAAGGCAGTTTCTTTGTGTATTTCAATGAAACTCTGAAAAAAATGATTCTCTCATGTGCCTCCTCAAGGCTCATCCTCAATCGTTTGGTACATCCCACATCACGGGTTTTTTGTTTACAGTCTATTGGATGTTTAAACCCTGATTAGGGCTAAAATGCCTGAAAACGCCTGTGAGTTTAATTCTTAAATGGTTAATGGGTAGAAAACTTTAAAAATGCAGAACAACACCTTTAGTTCACAAAGAGCACACTGTGCTTCTGGCCTGGTTCAAGTATCTCAAAGCTGAATCACTAGGTATGACGCGCAAAAGAGTTTCAAACTCACATAAAAGCATTTTAGCCAACTGGAAATAATTCCATGTTTCTTAGCTTGTGGGTACTAGTTTCTTTGTGTATTTCAATGAAACTCTGAAAAAATGATTCTCTCATGTGCCCCTCAAGGCTCCCCACGTTTGGTCATCCCACCATCAAGAGGTGTGTTTGTTTACAGTCTATTGGAGGTTTACCCTGATTAGGCGAAAATGCCTGAAAACGCCTGTGAGTTTAATTCTTAAATGGTTTAATTCTAGAACTTTAAAAACGCAGAACAACACTTTAGTTCACAAAGCACACTGTGCTTCTATCCTGGTTCAAGTATCTCAAAGCTGAATCACTAGATAGCAAAGAGTTTCAAACTCACAGAAAAGCGTTTTAGGCCAAACTGGAAATAATTCCATGTTTTTTTAGCTTGTGGGTACTAGGTTTCTTTGTGTATTTCAATGAAACTCTGACAAAATGATTGTCTCTTGTGCCCCTCATGGCTCCCCAAATTTGGTCAATCCACCATCAGTTTTTTTGTTTAGAGCCTATTGGATGTTTACCCTGATTAGGCAAATTTCACTGAAAAGGCCTGTAGTTTAATTCCTCAATGGTTAATGCTAGAACGTTGAAAATGCAGAAAAGCACTTCAGATCACAAGAGCACACACTGTGCAATCTTATGTCCTGATTCAAGTATCTCAAAGCTGAATCACTAGGTAGCAAAAGAGTTTCAAACTCACAGAAAAGCGTTTTAGCCAACTGGAAATTATTCCATGTTTCTTAGCCTTGTGGGTACTAGGTTTCTTTGTGTATTTCAATGAAATTCTGAAAAAATGATTCTCTCAGAGTGCACCCCTCAAAGGCTCCCCAAGTTTGGTCATCCCACCATCTCGTGTTTTTTGTTTAGAGTCCTATTGGATGTTTCTCCCCCCCTGATTAGGCGAAAATGCCTGAAAACGCCTGTAGTTTAATTTCTTAAATGGTTAATGCTAGAACTTTGAAAACGCAGAAAAGCACTTCAGATCACAAAAGCACACAGTGCTTCTGTCCTGGTTCAAGTATCTCAAAGCTGAATCACTAGGTAGCAAAAGAATTTCAAACTCACAGAAAAGCGATTTAGCCAAATGGAAATAATTCCATGTTTCTTAGCTTCTGGGTACTAGGTTTCTTTGTTTATTTCATGAAACTCTGACAAAATGATTCCCTTCTTTGTGTCCCTCATGGCTCCCCAAATTTGGTCAATCCACAATCACGTGTTTTTTTGTTTAGAGCCTATTGGATGTTTACCCTGATTAGGCGAATTTCACTGAAAGAGGCCTGTAGTTTAATTCCTCAATGGTTAATGCTAGAACTTTGAAAATGCAGAAAAGCACTTCAGATCACAAGAGCACACTGTGCTCCTGTCCTGGTTCAAGTATCTCAAAGCTGAATCACTAGGTAGCAAAAGAGTTTCAAACTCACAGAAAAGCGATTTAGCCAACTGGAAATAATTCCAGATTTCTTAGCTTTTTGGCACTAGGTTCTTTGTGTATTTCAATGAAACTCTGAAAAAATGATTCTCTCATGTGCCTCTCAAGGCTCCCCAAGTTTGGTCATCCCACCATCACGGGTTTTTTGTTTACAGTCTATTGGATGTTTACCCTGATTAGGCTAAAATGCCTGAAAACGCCTGTGAGTTTAATTCTTAAATGGTTAATGGTAGAACTTTAAAAATGCAGAACAACACTTTAGTTCACAAGAGCACACTGTGCTTCTGTCCTGGTTCAAGTATCTCAAAGCTGAATCACTAGGTAGCAAAAGAGTTTCAAACTCACAGAAAAGCGTTTTTAGCCAACTGGAAATAATTCCATGTTTCTTAGCTTGTGGGTCATAGGTTTCTTTGTGTATTTCAGTGAAACTCTGACAAAATGATTGTCTCATGTGCCCCTCATGGCTCCTCAAATTTAGGTCAATCCACCATCACGTGTTTTTTGTTTAGAGCCTATTGGATGTTTACCCTGATTAGGCAAATTTTCACTGAAAACGCCTGTAGTTTTAATTCCTCAATGGTTAATGCTAGAACGTTGAAAATGAAGAAAAGCACTTCAGATCACAAGAGCACACTGTGCTCCTGTCCTGGTTCAAGTATCTCAAAGCTGAATCACTAGGTAGCAAAAGAGTTTCAAACTCACAGAAAAGCGTTTTAAGCCAACTGGAAATAATTCCATGTTTCTTAGCTTGTGGGTACTAGGTTTCTTTGTGTATTTCAATGAAACTCTGAAAAAATGATTCTCTCATGTGCCCCTCAAGGCTCCCCACGTTTGGTCATCCCACCATCACGTGCTTTTTGTTTAGAGCCTATTGGATGTTTACCCTGATTAGGCGAAATATGCCTGAAAACGCCTGCAGTTTAATTCTTAAATGGTTAATTGTAGAACTTTAAAAATGCAGAAAAGCACTTCAGATCACAAAAAGCACACTGTGCTTCTATACTGGTTCAAGTATCTCAAAGCTGAATCACTAGGTAGCAAAAGAGTTTCAAACTCACAGAAAAGCGTTTTTAGCCAACTGAAATAATTCCATGTTTTTCTTAGCTTGTGGGTACTAGGTTTTCTTTGTGTATTTCAATGAAACTCTGACAAAATGATTTCTCTCATGTGGCCCATCAGGCTCCCCAAGTTTGGTCATCCCACCATCACGTGTTTTTTTTTTGTTTAGAGCCTATTGGATGTTTACCCTGATTAGGCGAAATTTCACTGAAAACGCCTGTAGTTTAATTCCTCAATGGTTAATGCTAGAACGTTGAAAATGCAGAAAAGCACTTCAGATCACAAGAGCACACTGTGCTTCTGTCCTGGTTCAAGTATCTCAAAGCTGAATCACTAGGTAGCAAAAGAGTTTCAAACTCACATAAAAGCATTTTAGCCAACTGGAAATAATTCCATGTTTCTTAGCTTGTGGGGTACTAGGTTTTCTTTGTGTATTTCAATGAAACTCTGAAAAAATGATTCTCTCATGTGCCCCTCAAGGCTCCCCAAGTTTGGTCATTCCCCACCATCAAGGGTTTTTTGTTTACAGTCTAATGGATGTTTACCCTGATTAGGCGAAAATGCCTGAAAACGCCTACGTGAGTTTAATTCTTAAATGGTTAATGTAGAACTTTAAAAATGCAGAACAACACTTTAGTTCACAAGAGCACACTGTGCTTCTGTCCTGGTTCAAGTATCTCAAAGCTGAATCACTAGGTAGCAAAAGAGTTTCAAACTCACATAAAAGCATTTTAGCCAACTGGAAATAATTCCATGTTTCTTAGCTTGTGGGTACTAGGTTTTCTTTTGTGTATTTCAATGAAACTCTGAAAAAATGATTCTCTCATGTGCCCCTCAAGGCTCCCCACGTCTCCTTTGGTCTATCCCACCATCAAGGGTGTGTTTTGTTTACAGCTATTGGAGGTTTACCCTGATTAGGCGAAAATGCCTGAAAACGCCTGTGAGTTTAATTCTTAAATGGTTAATTCTAGAACTTTAAAAACGCAGAAAAACACTTTAGTTCACAAAAGCACACTGTGCTTCTGTCCTGGTTCAAGTATCTCAAAGCTGAATCACTAGATAGCAAAAGAGTTTCAAACTCACAGAAAAGCGTTTTAGCCAACTGGAAATAATTCCATGTTTTTTAGCTTGTGGGTACTAGGTTTCTTTGTGTATTTCAATGAAACTCTGACAAAATGATTTCTCTCATGTGCCCCCTCATGGCTCCCCCAAATTTGGTCAATCAATCCACCATCATGTGTTTTTTTGTTTTAGAGCCTATTGGATGTTTACCCTGATTAGGCAAAATTTCACTGAAAAGGCCTGTAGTTTAATTCCTCAATGGTTAATGCTAGAACGTTTGAAAAAGAAAAATGCAGAAAAAAAGCACTTCAGATCACAAAGAGCACACTGTGCTTCTGTCCTGGTTCAAGTATCTCAAAGCTGAATCACTAGTAGCAAAAGAGTTTCAAACTCACAGAAAAGCGTTTTAGGCCAACTGGAAATAATTCCATGTTTCTTAGCTTGTGGGTCACTAGGTTTCTTTGTGTATTTCAATGAAACTCTGAAAAAATGATTCTTCTCATGTGCCCCTCATGGCTCCTCAAATTAGGTCAATCCACCATCACGTAGTGTTTTTTGTTTAGAGCCTATTGGATGTTTACCCATGATTAGGCAAATTTCACTGAAAACGCCTGTAGTTTAATTCCTCAATGGTTAATGCTAGAACGTTGAAAATGCAGAAAAGCACTTCAGATCACAAGAGCACACTGTGCTTCTGTCCTGGTTCAAGTATCTCAAAGCTGAATCACTAGGTAGCAAAAGAGTTTCAAACTCACACAAAAGCGTTTTAGCCAACTGGAAATAATTCCATGTTTCTTAGCTTGTGGGTACTAGGTTTCTTTGTGTATTTCAATGAAACTCTGAAAAAATGATTCTTCATGTGCCCCTCAAGGCTCCCCACGTTTTGGTCATCCCACCATCACGGGTGTTTTGTTTTGCAGTCTATTGGAGGTTTACCCTGATTAGGCGAAAATGCCTGAAAACGCGCCTGTAGTTTAATTCTTAAATGGTTAATGCTAGAACTTTGAAAATGCAGAAAAGCACTTTAGATCACAAAAGCACACTGTGCTTCTATACTGGTTCAAGTATCTCAAAGCTGAATCACTAGATAGCAAAAGAGTTTCAAACTCACAGAAAAGCGTTTTAGCCAACTGGAAATAATTCCATGTTTTTTTAGCTTGTGGGTACTAGGTTTCTTTGTGTATTTCAATGAAACTCTGACAAAATGATTGTCTCATGTGCCCCTCATGGCTCCCCACGTTTGGTCATCCCACCATCAGGGTGTTTTTTGTTTAGAGCCTATTGGATGTTTACACTGATTAGGCAAATTTTCACTGAAAACGCCCTGTAGTTTAATTCCTCAATGGTTAATGCTAGAACGTTGAAAATGCAGAAAAAGCACTTCAGATCACAAGAGCACACTGTGCTTCTGTCCTGGTTCAAGTATCTCAAAGCTGAATCACTAGGTAGCAAAAGAGTTTCAAACTCACAGAAAAGCGATTTAGCCAACTGGAAATAATTCCATGATTTCTTAGCTTTTGGGCACTAGGTTTCTTTGTGTATTTCAATGAAACTCTGAAAAAATGATTCTCTCATGTGCCTCTCAAGGCTCCCAAGTTTGGTCATCCCACCATCACGGGATTTTTTGTTTACAGTCTATTGGATGTTTACCCTGATTAGGCGAAAATGCCTGAAAACGCCTGTAGTTTAATTCTTAAATGGTTAATGGTAGAAATTTAAAAATGCAGAAACAACACTTCAGATCACAAAAGCACACTGTGCTTCTGTCCTGGTTCAAGTATCTCAAAGCTGAATCACTAGGTAGCAAAAGAGTTTCAAACTCACATAAAAGCATTTTAGCCAACTGGAAATAATTCCATGTTTTCTTAGCTTGTGGGTACTAGGTTTCTTTGTGTATTTCAATGAAACTCTGAAAAAATGATTCTTTCTCATGTGCCCCTCAAGGCTCCCCACGTTTGGTCATCCCACCATCAAGGTGTTTTTTGTTTACAGTCTATTGGAGGTTTACCCTGATTAGGCGAAAATGCCTGAAAACGCCTGTGAGTTTAATTCTTAAATGGTTAATTCTAGAACTTTAAAAACGCAGAACAACACTTTAGTTCACAAAAGCACACTGTGCTTCTATCCTGGTTCAAGTATCTCAAAGCTGAATCACTAGATAGCAAAAGAGTTTCAAACTCACAGAAAAGCGTTTTAGCCAACTGGAAATAATTCCATGTTTTTTAGCTTGTGGGGTACTAGGTTTCTTTGTGTATTTCAATGAAACTCTGACAAAATGATTGTCTCTTGTGCCCCTCATGGCTCCCCAAAAAAAATTTGGTCATCCACCATCATGTGTTTTTTGTTTTTAGAGCCTATTGGATGTTTACCCTGATTAGGCAAATTTCACTGAAAAGGCCTGTAGTTTAATTCCTCAATGGTTAATGCTAGAACGTTGAAAAAATGCAGAAAAGCACTTAGATCACAAGAGCACACTGTGCTTTATGTCCTGATTCAAGTATCTCAAAGCTGAATCACTAGGTAGCAAAAGAGTTTCAAACTCACAGAAAAGCGTTTTAGCCAACTGGAAATAATTCCATGTTTCTTAGCTTGTGGGTACTAGGTTTCTTTGTGTATTTCAATGAAATTCTGAAAAAATGATTCTCTCATGTGCCCCTCAAGGCTCCCCAAGTTTGGTCATCCACCATCTCGTGTTTTTTGTTTAGAGCCTATTGGATGTTTACCCTGATTAGGCGAAAATGCCTGAAAACGCCTGTAGTTTAATTCTTAAATGGTTAATGCTCAAGAACTTTGAAAACGCAGAAAAGCACTTCAGATCACAAAAGCACACAGTGCTTTCTGTCCTGGTTCAAGTATCTCAAAGCTGAATCACTAGGTAGCAAAAGAGTTTCAAACTCACATAAAAGCATTTTTAGCCAACTGGAAATAATTCCATGTTTCTTAGCTTGTGGGTACTAGGTTTCTTTGTGTATTTCAATGAAACTCTGAAAAAAAAATGATTCTCTCATGTGCCCCTCAAGGCTCCCCACGTTTTGGTCATCCCACCATCAAGGGTGTGTTGTTTACAGTCTATTGGAGGTTTACCCTGATTAGGCGAAATGCCTGAAAACGCCTGTGAGTTTAATTCTTAAATGGTTAATTCTAGAACTTTAAAAACGCAGAACAACACTTTAGTTCACAAAAGCACACTGTGCTTTCTATACCTGGTTTCAAGTATCTCAAAGCTGAATCACTAGATAGCAAAAGAGTTTCAAAACTCACAGAAAAGCGTTTTAGCCAACTGGAAATAATTCCATGTTTTTTAGCTTGTGGGTACTAGGTTATCTTTGTGTATTTCAATGAAACTCTGACAAAATGATTGTCTCTTGTGCCCCTCATGGCTCCCCAAATTTGGTCAATCCACCATCATGTGTTTTTTTGTTAGAGCCTATTGCATGTTTACCCTGATTAGTAGGCAAATTTCACTGAAAACACCTGTAGTTTAATTCCTCAATGTTAATGCTAGAACGTTGAAAATGCAGAAAAGCACTTCAGATCACAAGAGCACACTGTGCTTTCTGTCCTGGTTCAAGTATCTCAAAGCTGAATCACTAGGTAGCAAAAGAGTTTCAAACTCACATAAAAGCGATTTAGCCAACTGGAAATAATTCCAGATTTTCTTAGCTTTTGGGCACTAGGTTCTTTGTGTATTTCAATGAAACTCTGAAAAAATGATTCTCTCATGTGCCTCTCAAGGCTCCCCAAGTTTTGGTCATCCCACCATCACGGGTTTTTCGTTTACAGTCTATTGGATGTTTACCCTGATTAGGCGAAAATGCCTGAAAACGCCTGTGAGTTTAATTCTTAAATGGTTAATGGTAGAAAACTTTTAAAAATGCAGAACATCACTTTAGTTCACAAGAGCACACTGTGCTTCTGTCGTGGTTCAAGTATCTCAAAGCTGAATCACTAGGTAGCAAAAGAGTTTCAAACTCACATAAAAGCATTTTAGCCAACTGGAAATAATTCCATGTTTCTTAGCTTGTGGGTACTAGGTTTCTTTGTGTATTTCAATGAAACTCTGAAAAAAATGATTCTCTCATGTGCCCCTCAAGGCTCCCCACGTTTTGGTCATCCCACCATCAAGGGTGTGTTGTTTACAGTCTATTGGAGGTTTACCCTGATTAGGCGAAAATGCCTGAAAACGCCTGTGAGTTTAATTCTTAAATGGTTAATTCTAGAACTTTAAAAACGCAGAACAACACTTTAGTTCACAAAAGCACACTGTGCTTCTATCCTGGTTCAAGTATCTCAAAGCTGAATCACTAGATAGCAAAAGAGTTTCAAACTCACATAAAAGCGATTTAGCAACTGGAAATAATTCCAGATTTCTTAGCTTTTGGGCACTAGGTTTTCTTTGTGTATTTCAATGAAACTCTGACAAAATGATTCTCTCATGTGCCCCTCAATGGGCTCCCCAAGTTTTTGTTCATCCCACCATCACGGGTTTTTTTGTTTTATGAGCCTATTGGATGTTTACCCTGATTAGTCGAAAATGCCTGAAAACGCCTGTAGTTTAATTCTTAAATGGTTAATGCTAGAATTTAAAAAATGCAGAACAACGCTTTAGTTCACAAGAGCACACTGTGCTTCTGTCCTGGTTCAAGTATCTCAAAGCTGAATCACTAGGTAGCAAAAGAGTTTCAAACTCACAGAAAAGCGTTTTAGCCAACTGGAAATAATTCCATGTTTCTTAGCTTGTGGGTCCTAGGTTTCTTTGTGTATTTCAATGAAACTCTGACAAAATGATTGTCTCTTGTGCCCCTCATGGCTCCCAAAAAATTTGGCTCAATCCACCATCATGTGTTTTTTTGTTTAGAGCCTATTGGATGTTTACCCTGATTAGGCAAATTTCACTGAAAACGCCTGTAGTTTAATTCTTAATGGTTAATGCTAGAACGTTGAAAATGCAGAAAAGCACTTCAGATTACAAGAGCACACTGTGCTTATGTCCTGGTTCAAGTATCTCAAAGCTCAATCACTAGGTAGCAAAAGAGTTTCAAACTCACAGAAAAGCGTTTTAGCCAACTGGAAATAATTCCATGTTTCTTAGCTTGTGGGTACTAGGTTTCTTTGTGTATTTCAATGAAATTCTGAAAAAAATGATTCTCTCATGTGCCCCTCAAGACTCCCCAAGTTTGGTCAATCCCACCATCACGTGTTTTTTTTTTTAGAGCCTATTGGATGTTTACCCTGATTAGGCGAAAAATGCCTGAAAACGCCTGTAGTTTAATTCTTCAATGGTTAATGCTAGAACTTTGAAAATGCAGAAAAAGCACTTCAGATCACAAAAGCACACTGTGCTTCTGTCCTGGTTCAAGTATCTCAAAGCTGAATCACTAGGTAGCAAAAGACTTTCAAACTCACACAAAAGCATTTTAGCCAAATGGAAATAATTCCATGTTTCTTAGCTTGTGGGTCCTAGGTTTCTTTGCGTATTTCAATGAAACTCTGAACAAATGATTTTCTCTCTTGTGCCCCTCATGGCTCCCCAAATTAGGTCAATCCACCATCACGTGTTTTTTGTTTAGAGCCTATTGGATGTTTACCCTGATTAGGCAAATTTTCACTGAAAACGCCTGTAGTTTAATTCCTCAATGGTTAATTCTAGAATGGTTGAACATTGCAGAAAAGCACTTCAGATCACAAGAGCACACTGTGCTTCTGTCCTGGTTCAAGTATCTCAAAGCTGAATCACTAGGTAGCAAAAGAGTTTCAAACTCAGAGAAAAGCGTTTTAGCCAACTGGAAATAATTCCATGTTTCTTAGCTTTGTGGGTACTAGGTTTCTTTGTGTATTTCAATGAAACTCTGAAAAATGATTCTCTCATGTGCCCCTCAAGGCTCCCAAGTTTGGTCATTTCACCATCACGTGTTTTTTGTTTAGAGCCTATTGGATGTTTACCCTGATTAGGCGAAAACGCCTGAAAACGCCTGTAGTTTAATTCTTAAATGGTTAATGCTAGAACTTTAAAAACGCAGAAAAGCACTTCAGATCACAAAAGACACACTGTGCTTTTGTCCTGGTTCAAGTATCTCAAAGCTTTAATCACTAGGTAGCAAAAGAGTTTCAAACTCACAGAAAAAGCATTTTTTATAGCCAACTGGAAATAATTCCATGTTTCTTAGCTTGTGGGTACTAGGTTTCTTTGTGTATTTCAATGAAACTCTGAAAAAATGATTCTCTCATGTGCCCCTCAAGGATCCCCACGTTTTGTCTTCCGCCACCATCAAGGGTGTTTTGTTTACAGTCTATTGGAGTTTTACCCTGATTAGGCGAAAATTCCTGAAAACGCCTGTGAGTTTAATTCTTAAATGGTTAATTCTAGAACTTTAAAAAATGCAGAACAACACTTTAGTTTACAAGAGCACACTGTGCTTCTGTCCTGGTTCAAGTATCTCAAAGCTGAATCACTAGGTAGCAAAAGAGTTTCAAACTCACAGAAAAGCGTTTTAGCAAAATGGAAATAATTCCATGTTTCTTAGCTTGTGTGTCAAAGGTTTCTTTGTGTATTTCAATGAAACTCTGAAAAAATGATTCTCTCTTGTGCCCCTCATGGAATTGGCTCCCCCAAATTAGGTCCATCCACCATCACGTGTTTTTTTGTTTAGAGGCCTATTGGATGTTTACCCTGATTAGGCAAATTTCCACACTGAAAACGCCAGTTGTTTTTTAATTCCTCAATGGTTAATGCTAGAACGTTGAAAATGCAGAAAAGCACTTCAGATCACAAGAGCACACTGTGCTTCTGTCCTGGTTCAAGTATCTCAAAGCTGAATCACTAGGTAGCAAAAGAGTTTCAAACTCAGAGAAAAGCGTTTTAGCCAACTGGAAATAATTCCATGTTTTTCTTAGCTTGTGGGTACTAGGTTTCTTTGTGTATTTCAATGAAACTCTTTGACAAAATGATTCTCCTCATGTGCCCCTCAAGCTCCCCAAGTTTGGTCATCCCACCATCAAGAGTGTTTTGTTTACAGTCTAGTCTACTGGAGGTTTAAACCTGATTAGGCGCAAAAATGCCTGAAAACGCCTGTAGTTTAATTCTTCAATGGTTAATGCTAGAACTTTGAAAAACGCAGAAAAGCACTTCAGATCACAAAAGCACACTGATGTGCTTCTGTCCTGGTTCAAGTATCTCAAAGCTGAATCACTAGGTAGCAAAAGAGTTTCAAAACTCACAGAAAAGCATTTTAGCCAAATGGAAAAAATTTCCATGTTTCTTAGCTTGTGTGGGTCCTAGGTTTCTTTGTGTATTTCAATGAAACTCTGAAAAAAATGATTCTCTTCTTGTGCCCCTCATGGCTCCCCCAATTATGGTCAATCCACCATCACGTGTTTTTGTGTTTAGAGAGCCTATTGGATGTTTACCCTGATTAGGCAAATTTCACTGAAAACGCCTGTAGTTTAATTCCTCAATGGTTAATTCTAGAACGTTGAAAATGGCACGAGAAAAGCACTTCAGATCAAAAGAGCACACTGTGCTTCTTTCCTGGTTCAAGTATCTCAAAGCTGAATTCACTAGGTAGCAAAAGACCTTTCAAACTCAGAGAAAAGCGTTTTAGCCAACTGGAAATAATTCCATGTTTTCTTAGCTTGTGGGTACTCGAGGTTTCTTTGTGTATTTTCAATGTAAAACTCTGACAATAATGATTCTTCTCATGTGCCCCTCAAGGCTCCCCAAGTTTGGGTCATTTCACCATCGACGTGTTTTTTGTTTAGAGCCTATTTGCGATGTTTACCCTGATTAGGCGAAAAACGCCATGAAAACGAACCTGTAGTTTAATTCTTAAATGGTTTAATGCTAGAACTTTAAAAACGCAGAAAAGCACTTCAGATCACAAAGATAAAGCACACTGTGCTTTTGTCCTGGTTCAAGTATCTCAATGCTTTAATCACTAGGTAGCAAAAGAGTTTTTCAAACACACAGAAAAGCAGTTTTAGCCAACTGGAAATAATTCCATGTTTCTTAGCTTGTGGGGTACTACAGCTAAGGTTTTCTTTGTGTATTTCAATGAAACTCTGAAAAAATGATCTCTCTCTCATGTGCCCCTCAAGGCTCCCCACGTTTTGTCATCCCACCATCAGGGTTTTTTGTTTTACAGTCTATTGGAGTTTTATAATAATATAAAATAATAACCTATAAATAAAAATAATATTTTACCCTGATTAGGCGAAAATGACCTGATAAACGCCTGTGAGTTTAATTCTTAAATGGTTAATTCTAGAACTTTAAAAATGCAGAACAACACGTTTTAGTTTACCACATGCAGCACACTGTGCTTCTGTCCCTGGTTCCAAGTATCTCAAAGCTGAATTCACTAGGTAGCAATAAGAGTTTCAAACTCACAGAAAAGCGTGTTTTAAGCCAAACTGGAAATAATTCCAAGGTTCTTAAGCTTGTGTGTTATAGAGTATTCTTTGTGTATTTCAATGAAACACTGACAAAATGATTGTCTCTTGGTGCCCCTCTATCGGCTCCCCAAGCTTAGGGTCCAATCCCACCATCATCGGTGTTTTTTTGTTTAGGAGCCCTATTGGATGATTACCCTGATTAGGCAAATTTCAACTGAAAAAACGCCTGTTGTTTTTATTCCTCAATGGTTAATTGCTAGAACGTTGAATGATGAAAATGCAGCAAAAGCACTTCAGATCACAATAGCAACACTTTGTGCTCCTGTCCTGGTTCAAGTATCTAAAAGCTGACTCACATAGGTTAGCAAAAAAAAAAAAAAGGGGGGAAGGGTTTCAAAACTCAGAGGATAAGCGTTTTAGCCAACTGGAAATAATTTCCATGTTTTCTTTAGCTTGTGAGGTACGATGTTTCCTATTGTGTATTTCAATGAAAACTCTGACAAAATGATTCTATCATTGTGCCCCTCAAAGGGCTCCACCAAGTTTGGTCATCCACACCAATTCCCCCCAAGAGTGTTATGTTTACAGTCTATTGGACGGTTTACCCTGATTAGGCGAAAATAGGCCTGGATAAACCGCCTTAGTCGTAGTTTAATTCTTCAGATGGTAAAGCAAGAACTTTG
>JAKELJ010000912.1:0-13343 GCA_025594165.1 Tamias sibiricus
TTCAGCCATGTGTTGTAAATCTAAAGACCCACTTAAGATTCATTACGCCAATAAGTTGAAAGTAAATGGATAGAAAAAGTCTATCATCCATAGAAGGGATGTGCTGTCTATATAAACATCAGAGAAAATGCATTTCAAAACAAATATTAGAGGACAGAAGAATATTTCATAATGATGAAAGACTCAATATCTCAGGAGTTATAACAACTATAAGTATATATTCACCTAGAAACAGAAAGCAAAAATATCTGAAGCAAAAACTGACAGATTTAAGGGAGAAATGTTCAATGATAGGTAGGTATCAGTGCCCCATTTCCAAAAATTGATAAAACAACTTTCAGTATTTCTTTTTTTTTTTTTTTTATACATTGCATCTTCTTTTTTTTTTAATATTTATTTTATTTTGCTTTAGTTGTACACAATGTGTTTATTTGTATGTGGTGCTGAGGATCGAACCCCGGTCGCACACGTGCTAGGCGAGCGCTCTACCGCTGAGCCACAACCCCAACCCCACAACTTTCAGTATTTCAACAAGGAAATATGAATGGCACCATACACCAACTAGTTGTAGCAGATATCCCTAAATTATTCCAAAAAACAAGAGAAGAACACAGATTCTTTTGAAATGCACAAGAGACTTTCTCAAAGATAGACCATAAAATTGACCATAAAACAAGACTTGCCAGGTGCAGTGGTGTACACCTGTAATCCCAGCAGCCCCAGAGGCTGAAGATAGAGGATTGAGAGTTCAAAGCCAGCCTCAGAAAAACTGAGGTGCTAAGCAGCTCACCGAGACCCTGTATCTAAGTGAAATACAAGATAGGGCTGGGGATGTGACTCAGTGGTTGAGTTCCTCTGAATTCAATCCCTAGTACCAACCCCTGCTGAAGAAAAAAAAAAAAAAAAAAAAAAGGTCAATAAATTGGAGACTGAGAATTTCTCAAAATTAATCATAAACATGAATCTAGGAAACTCAGAAAATGCCAGGAAAGACAAGCACTGCTGTTAAGAGCATGAAAATATAAGCTACATATTGGAATGGAATATTTTCAGAATGCATATTGATAAAGAACTGGTCTCCAGAATTCATACAAAAACTCTTAAAACTCAACAGTTAAAAACAAAAACAAAAGGCCTATTAAAAATAGGCCAAATGGGAAAAAATATTTGAGTAGAGACACCTTACTAATGAAGATGTACAATGTCATGTAAGTATGCACAGATGCCCAGAAAGAATTGCAAAATACAATAAGACACCACAAGAGACTTTAGAATGGCTAAAATTCCAAACATGGAGAACAATGGCAAAGATATGGAGAAACAGAAACTCCTTTATCTCTGATAGGAGCACAAATGGGACATTTACTCTGAAAAGACAGTTTGGCAGGTTTTACACAATTTCACATATCCTTACAATATTATCCCACAGTTTGTGCTAACCTCAATGAGATAAAAATTCATGTCCACACAAAATCCTGCCACCTGATGTTCATAGCTCCTTTGTTCACAATTGCCAAAACATGGTAGCAGAGAAGTGTCTTTCAGTTTGTGAAAGGATAAGTAAACCCTTGGCACATCCATACAATGTAATATTACTTAGTAATAAACAGATTGACCTGTCAAGCCACAGAAAGTCATACAGAAAGCTCATAATCCTATATCTTGGTGAAAGACACCCAGTTTGAAAAGGTGTTCTACTACATGATAACCTAGAAAAGGCAAAATGATGATGGCCAAGTGACTGCCAAGTTTTGGGGCCAGTGAGAGAGGGATAAATAAGTGAAATACAGGACATGATTAGGGCAGTGAAACTGTCCTGTATGGTACTATAATAGTGCATACCATTGCAAAAACCCAAAGAATATACCACATAAAAAGTAAAATCAAACATAAACTATAGATTTTACTTTTCTAAAAAAATAGTCTATTAATAGGAAAAGAAAGAAGTATACTCAATTTGAATAAATACTGCATTTCATGTGAAACTTATTTCATGATGTAAGAAACATTAAGAGAACCATAGCTTACATTTAGACTTTTAGAGTTGTTTTGGTTTGTGCTAATTGCCAAAATAATTGTAAAATAAAATAAGGAATTAAGCACATTATTTTAGTTTGCATTATATTTCCTGTGTACTCTTAACTCATGTGCCATTGATAAAAATTTACATTTGTATGAATAAAAGAGAAAAATAGGATATAGGCAATATCAACAAAATTCAAGGTGGATCAAGCCAGAAATCAGATTCAAGATCAGTCCTACAGATGCATACTTCTCATCCTAAACTGAAATTTTTCTCAATTCATATTAAGACATAAAGATGCTCTGGATTTTTTCTATAACAATTTGCCTTCCTGTTCTTCCATTTTTTTTTTTTTTCATACAGAAGTAATAGATAAATAAGGCACATAGGGCTGGGGTTGTGGCTCAGTGGTAGAGCGCTTGCCTTGCATGTATGAGGCACTGGGTTCGATCCTCAGCACCACATAAAAATAAATAAATAAAATAAATATATTTAAAAAATAAGGCACATAAACTTGGGATCTATTCTGTTTGCCCAGACAAAAAAGGCCATCTGTATTACTCTTACTTTCTTATTTTATTGAGCCAAAAGTGGATTAAAACATCAAAAAGAATCTTCAGTTGGGGTAAAGGAAAAAATATCTTTTTCCTTGATATCCTTCTTTGATGAAGCCTTATCAACCTAAAGGTTATGACAGAACTGCATGTTATCATCTGAAATCAGGCAGAAGAAACTCATTTCAGAGAAAAATACCATTTGTTTTTGAGATGTTCCCAGGAGAGAGCAGCTGATTGAGCTGGCATATAGATTTGAGAGTTTACTGTAAGAAAAATGAGTCCTATTTATGTGGCAGTCTCAATTAGTTGGGTGTTTCCATGGACCAGCTTTATCTCATCGCCACTTTTATCACTATGTTCCATCAAATCCTCCTTCAGAGGTACCTTCGGCAGAAGCTGGAGCTGTGTATCACTTTTCAGATTCTATGAAGTCTATTGTAGTCCTGTCTAAAAGTCCAGTTTATCCAAATTCAAACCTACCTGGAGCAGGGCAAGGCAGGGAAGACATGTGACTTGAGCCCCGTTAGCATGCAGTGATAAGATGGGCTCACTCAGTCCACCTCCTACTGAAGCATTTGGGAGTGAGATGGTGGGTTAAACCACTGCTGACATAGGCACACCTCCACTCTATTTCCAAGGTTAAATTCTTTGGTTTACATGGTGGACAGGGAGAATGGGAGAGAGAACTGGCTTGTCTTTAGTATTGGAAGACACCCCTGGTTTGGTTCTGAATTTTGGTTTCCTCTGTAATGAGTCCATGTGGTGTGTGTGTGTGTGACTCAGCAAGGTGATATTCAGCTTCACCCTGACCTCTTCCACCACTGCAGTGCTTCTCTCAACCCCACCAGTATACCTTCACCCTCTCTCTGGGTAGATGCTGCCTTATGTTGTCTGGATGAACTCCCATCCAAATGCCCTCTTCCTCCACCTTAAAATTCCATGTAATGTCCTGTGGGGCAAGAAAAAAATGCTGACATCTTTCTCACTTAGGTGGCTAATTCTTTTGTGTAGCTCCATCACAGAAACATTGCACCACACTATCAACTCTCCTTCTAGAGCAGCAAACTTCCATCTCCATAAAATTTCAAGTGGAAAGTACATACCACTCTCTATAGTTATCTCTCAGATTCTCAGGTTGGAGGCCAAATTTTTCTAATATTTTTTTCCCACATTCTCTTCTATTCCAGGGGAAGCCCTAGGATCTTACATGAAGTTTACATTTCAACAACCACATATTTAGTGAGATATCATCTCCTCCCCCACCACCTCTTTCTTCTTCATTACCCCATCTCTCCAAGTGACCTTCAGAGAGCTCCATCCACCCCATGTTGACTGGGATTAAATAATAAAATAAAGCCAAGTCCCCTATAACATATAATTTCTGAATACTCCTATTCCCTTTCTCTCCATCTTCAAATTTCTGGGAACAGATTGAAGAGAAGTATGCAGCGAGGAGTTTTCAAGTTTGGGTGGGAGATTCTTTTTGTTGCAGTTTTAGTTTGTTTAAAGTGCTAGGATTGAACCTAGGGCCTTGAGTATGCTAAACAAGTGCTATAATACTGAGGTACAACCCAGTCCCAATGTGGGAAATTCTTGTTAAGTGGTGGGAAATGGATCCCCACACATCGATGGCTTCTTTCAGAACATGAAAAGCTCAAAACACACTGGAATTCTGAGGATCCAGTGCTCGTTTGGGAGCTCAGAAAATTATATAACTCTGGTTAGCCAAAATTTATTTTGTTTTCTTTAATAATAAATATAATATTTCTATAATGCTAAGTCTTAGGAGAAAACAGAAAGGTAAAATAGAAAAACAATAACAACAAAAAACCAACCACTCACTTGTATTTCCACAATTTATGCACAAGCATTTTTCACAGGGTCATGCATTTCTACTTAGCTTACAAGATTTTGGAACAATTCAGTCTTCTCCCCTCTTCCGATAAATGGAAAAGAGATATAATTTTCTGTTCTCATCAAATTAATTTTCATCCAGCAGCCAAAGAGGGTAATGGTCAAAATAAATAAAACAAAGTATCACCTACTTTTCTGTTATTGAGTTGAAGTAGGTTCATTTCATCAAGTATTAACCACCAGTGCAGTGCTGGCCCTGTGACCAAGGCTGAGGTACATGATAAACAACTTTGACAATGTTTTTGTCTTCAAGGAGCTCACAGTTTAGATAAGAAGACAGAAACATAAACGTATGGAAGCATGTTAGAGCTGGATCTCTAGGACAGCTCTCAGAGATAGGCAGACAGTGACACAAATTCTTTCCTTGACAGAACAGTAGCCTCTTCCAAACCCTTCGCTAAGCCTCAGTGCAGCAGAAGTCTTGTGTTTGTCTTTGTCAGCTCAGTCATTGCAAGAATCTTGATAAATCATTCCCTACACTTGACTCCCTTGATATCTGGTGAAGTTTCTCATCCCTACATTTAGTATGTAAATCCTTAGCCTCCCTTTAGCAAGAATTCTATTGGCTCAATTTAACAATAATCCTCCCTTTTTATGTTTCTTCTTAGTGATTGGCCATTATCTGACTTCAGGATTCTACTCTTTGACTATAAACGGTCAACTATCACAAGTGTATTCATAATCAAGTTCAGTCTTTTTCCCTTATTGTGATTGACTTGACTCCTAATGCAATAGTTTTGAATAAAGTCTTCCTTACATTTTAGGAAGCGTCAGAATAGTTTCTCTTTAATGAGAAGACTTCTTTAATGAGAAACCAAGTGTCTCAGAGTTCCACTAGCCTCAGAGGAAGAGAAGAAAAGATAATGGGACAGGCTTAGGCTCCTGAAGGCCCTTGGAACAGAGTAGAATAAAGACCAAAGAACTTACCAACTGGAGTCTTCTGATCATGGTCCGAAATTTAGGTTAATATTTTTAAAAGTTACATGAACATGTAAATGGATATAAACACAAGATAAGGAACATCCTGTACCTTATGATCCCATTGGTTTTTGTTTTTTTGTTGGTTTGTAACTGTGTAGGAAATGGCTAGTTTCCCTCTGGGTGGAATTAGGTTAGGAAAGATGAAAAAAAGAATGTTTGAGATTTATCTTCTTTTTTTATAGAGTCCATATTCTCAATATTATAGTTCATTTTCTATTATATTTTTATAATGTATAATTATCATATTTTTGTAATAAAACCTATTGAGAATGGTTGCATAAAAGTAAAATGAGGAACTATATTACTTTCCTTCTCTATTTCTTTATACTGATAAAATATATTTGAAGAATATTATATTCTCCTTATTGAAAGAAATTTTAAGTTATGAAATATTCAAGATCCTTCTGCCTTGGCACCAAACTATGATAGATTTGGGCCATTTGTAATCCTTTCTAACCCAAAAAAGTGTCTGATTTAATAAGTATGTAAAGCGCTCATTACTATTAATGAATGTTGAAAGGGAAAATAAAGCATCATGGCTCTGTTTCATAAATCATTTGAAATAGGTAGAGACTGAACAGCTGGGAGGGGAGCAGGCCAGGTGCAGCATCAGAAGTAGGATGAGCCAGGGTGCAGGGCCAGGCAATTGTCACCACCTTTGGAGATGGGGCGTTAACTTGGGCAGAGCCCAGCTCAGAGACATGGAGACCAGATAGGGGTCAGCACTGCCGACAAAGTTATTCAACTGGTGTCTTGACAATCTGCAGACAGTTCCAGACACGATTGGTGAAAGGCAACCTCCTCAGTTCATAACACTATGTATAAACAAAGGATCACGTTTTGCTTTCTTTTAGCTTTCCTGCTCTTAATGTGGACTTAGCTGATGGCAACTAAAATTACTCAGTGAGGAGTCTTCCCCAGAAGACCAGTGCACTCATCCTGGGGGCTTTTCTAATAAACCACCACCTTCTTTTAAAAATGCTCCTTTTAATAATTGTGCACATTATATAAGAAGCAACATTGATATTTGTTTTTCAAATTACCCAGAAGGAGTCACCTAGTCCCAAGCCTTAGGGTAGTTACAGCTGTGGCTATCAGCAAGCTGACGACTGTCCTGCTCACTTAACATGGTGCTCAGGTGGACCTTCTTGTGTCCAATTTCATCCTGGTGCCCATGTTGATGGGCTCTGCTAGACATAACCTGAGCTGTGAGGTGGGCCTCAGCTCTGGGCCTCCCTCCTCACTCAAATAATTGGGGGAGGACGGGGGTGAGGCATGACCTCAGCAACCCACGTGACACACACACATAATATAACTTAATAGTAAATTTAAATGCAATTGCTGTAGTTTGTACAGAAGCATTTCAATTTCTTTATTTAATAATCAAAACTTCTTGAGTATTTAAAAACAGTTCCAAAAAGCTACCCTTAGATTCTATGTACAAGACATTTTAAAAGTTATAAGATATTCCATGCCACCCAGTTCTTATTTGGATTTAGGATTTATTTCAGCTATGTAAAAAACTATACAATCCTTGACGGGGAAAAAACAAAAACACACAAACAAAAAAGAACCCAACTCATTCCAAAAACATATAGGAAATCAGAGAAGACCTGAATAAATTATGCATGTTTTTTAGGAATGCTTTTAATACATCATATTAACCTGTCATATGATTTTATTACATGTTATGTCTGCTACAATGATGATAATAGTAATTTTAAAAAACTCACCGTTTGTTTAACCCATTCAAATAATTCTTTTTTGGGCGGGGGTACTGTTGATTGAACTCAGGGGAACATGACCACTAAGCTACATCCACAACCCTATTTTGTATTTTATTTAGAGACAGGGTCTCACTGAGTTCCCTAGCACCTCGCAGTTGTTGAGGCTGGCTTTGGACTCGCAATTCTCCTGTCTCAGCCTCCCAAGCTACTGGGATTATAAGCATGTCACTGCACCCAGCTCAAACAATTCCTAATTACATCTCTGATGTTTTCACATGGAAAAATACTTAAGTTACTTTAAGACTGTCATGCAATCTAGGTATAATGACAGATCTAAATACAGTTTTGACTATGTCTATCACCTGACCCTTACTAATAGAGAGAACATGTACTCTCTCCAGTGTTCATCCTACCCTTTCCTAGTCAATGACACCTAACATCCAACTCTCAGGACTAAAGAGCTAGTTTATGCTATATATTTACTAATAGCTAATTGCCTTACCTTCTAGGCAAGACCCTTTGCAAAAGCAATTCTAGCAAAATCATTTGATGAATAAGAAGAGCTAATACAATTGCAGAGTAAAAAGTTGGGCCTTCAATTGTATGCGAAGAAGAAAAGTTAATCTGTTATATCTTCAGTTTAACTCTCTTGACTTTATTTGTTCTTTTTAGATATACATGACAGTAGAGTATATTTTGATCTGTTTATACAAACACAGAATATATCTTATTCTAATTAGGATCCCAGTCTTATGGTTGTACATGGACATTCATTGTGGTATATTCATATATATATACATAGGAAAGTTTTGTCAGATTTCTTCCACTGTCTTTCCTAGTCCAACTCTTGAGTGGTCCCAAATCCATGGCCTTTTTGCAAAACAAACCCTTCATGTCATTGATTGCACTGAATCATGTTTGTTGCCTGCTCTATCAGCTGAATAAGCCCTATGAGACCCCAGAAAGTAATAAGATGGCTTGGTCTGAATGTGTGGTTTGCCTGGATCCCCTCCTTCAGAATTACCTGCTGTATTGGTTAAATTTCTATCACTATAAAAAATTCCTGAGATAATCACCTTAAAAAGAGAAAAGGTTTATTTTGGCTCATAAGTTTAGAGCTTTCATTTCATGATGGGCTGGCCCCATTCCTTTGGTTGAGGCAGCACTCAGGCAGGAGTCAATGGCAAGGAAAAACTCCTTACCTCATGTGAGAGAGACAGAGGAAGGCACCAGGGTTAAACAATCTCCTTAAAGGTCATACACTGTATGACCCAGAAACTTCTCGTTATGCCCCACCTTTTCAGAGTTCTATCACCTCCCAATAGTGCCAAGTGGGGGGGGGGTCAAGCTTTCAACACATGGACTTTTGAGGTAAATTTAAAATCCCAAGTATAGCACTACTTCAGTTCTTTTTTTAAAATACCTTTATTTATTTTATTTATTTTTATGTGGTGCTGAGGATCAAACCCAGTGCCTCACATGTGCGAGGCAAATGACTATTCTTTTAACCACAATTATGGTCCTGAAAACAAGGCCACAAAGACATCATCTGTTCATCATTCCTATTTGGTGATCCTGCACCAGGAGCCCAGGGACTTGCCAAGTGGAGACGACCCCATTTTCATGTTGCTGCATGATGAGTACCTGCTCACTCCCAGCCTTGTCTTATTTTTTATTTCCTTCCTGGTGGACCAATTTATTGTTCACTTGTATCTTCAGCACCTAGCATAGTTCCTGGTTTTATCAATCTCTCAATTACTTGGATTTCAGCAGCCACAACATATATTAATTCACCACTTTCCATAGACAGGAATAAAGTCACATTTCACTGTGGTAAGGAGTAAGTGTTGAGCAGGTTGAGAAAGCTTCAACATCATTTAAGAAATGGATTAAATGATGCTATTTTCAGTTTTTTTTCTAAAGAAAGAACCAGCAAAATGAATGCTGAAAACTTATATTATGAAGAATGTCTTGAACATTTATTAAATCAGGTCATAAGAACACTTTTAACAAACAAATACTTCCTAAAATGCTTTTGGCTTTACAAATTTTTGTTCTATGAAAACAGATAACTTTTGAAAATAGAGCCCTTGTCCTCAAAATGCAGGGAGTGCCCTCTTACATTAGGGAAATATAAAAGAGTGATATTTCTCTTGCAAAAATATTTCATTGAATAATTGCCACATATTCAATTTGGACTGATCATAAGTAGCCACATAGTACCTGTGTAATCTGTGGGACCAATAAGAGAGGAACCAGAAATGTGTTCAGAAGGATCCTAAGGAAGCACAAGACCATCTCAGGGATAAATTGGAAAACTCAGGTGTAAAAATTACCATGTCATCTGGGCATGGTGGCACACACCTGTAATCCCAGAATCTGGGGTGGATGAGACAGAAGGAGTAATAGCTCAAGGCCAGCCTCAGCAACTTAGCCAAGCCCTGTCTCAAAATTTGAAAAATGAAAAAGGACTGGGACCTCGTTCAAACGTAAAGTATCCCTGGGTTTAATCCCCAGCACTAAAGCAAACAAACCAACAAACAATTTTTTTTTTCACTGTTAAAACAGATTAGGAGACTCTGTGGAAATAATTTTGAGCCAGATACAAACATACTTTCTGATTAGTGGTTTTGCTCTATTTTTTACTTAGTTGACTTGCTGATGTTTCCATTGTTGAAAAATGTTAGATGTTTATTTGCTATTATATGTATATTTTCTGTTAAATAATTATTTACAGTGAAGTTTCTAAATGCCCAAGAAGACGTGTATGCTAATCCTAAATATTTTTGATTTTGGCCTTTTACTAAATGGTAAACTCTCAACAGTAAAATTCTGTAATCACTGGAATAAAGAGAACATGGAGTGGTTCTCTTGGATTTAATAATAAAATACACAAAGAATATTTTAATGAAATTTCTATTAACCCAAGACAATCTGAATAATACTGTGATCACAAATGGAAATAAGGAAAAAAAGAAAACCAGAATTGCCAATTAAAAATAGGCATATTCTAAGGAAACTATCACAAATCAGTTTGCATTCTAGTCACTATTTTAACATTCATTTATTTGAGAAATAGGCTAAGAAATATTCATTTACTAGTTCATAAAAGTTTAACATTACATGGATAAAAATGTTAATGCTCATATTCTTTGTTAAAAATAAAAATTTAACTTTTAAATTTAACTTTTAAAAACACAAGTGATAGAGTAATTTTATCCTTTTATTAAATGTAATTATCCTTTCAACTCAAATATTGATTATTATAGGTCTCCTGGTTTTTTTTAAAAAAAAGTTCTTGAAATTTCACTTTTTTTCCAGTTCTGGGGATTCAACTCAGGGTCTTGCACATGCTAGGCAAGCACTCTACCACTGAACTGTACCCCCAGCCATGGAAAATTCACTCTTTAATGTTTGTTGTCATATGAACAGTAGTACTAAAAACAAAAGAATTTTGTATTAAATTAACAAACAAAATATAACTTTAGGGTAATATAAAATATTTTATCCTGAAATAGCAAGAATATTTTTGAAATGGCAGGTGAATATACCTTACATAGTGCTTTTCTATAAACAACTTTAAATAAAATCTAAAGCCAAATAAAACCTAATAAATAAATTTTGTGTTATTTGTTGAAATTTACATTTTCCCATATGGTTATATATTTTCTTTTGCTTTCATGATTAACTGAGCATTATACTAATTATACATAGATTATCAATTTTCAGGTTTATATAATAATATTAAAATTCTTTGTATTTTTAAGGTAATATAATTTTTAAAACTTCTGTGTTTTTGAGATAAAGTATGATCTGGTAATAGATATTTGCTCTGCATAAGTAATGTGTTTATTTTCTGGGCAGAATATAATAAATCCATAGAGAAAGAGGAATGCCATCATTTGGATTCTTTAATATCCCCCAAACTGCATGTTAAGACTTGTTCTTCAGGATGGTACTATTGAAAGGTTGTGAAGCCTTTAATTGGTGGGGTCTTTAGGTCAGTGAAGGTGTGTTCTCAAAGGGCAAAGTGGAACCCAGGCCTCTTCCTATTCTACTCTTAATTTTTTTTTAAATTTAATTTGTTATACATGCTTTTAGAGTATAATTCCTTTCATATCACATATAAAGAGCACAGTTTTCCAAGTCATTGGTTTTACACAAAGTATTTTAATACCATTTGAGGTTTTATACATGTATATTGGTGTCAAACTCCTTCTGCCGTTGTTTCTATCCCCTTACCCCTTTTCCTCCCCTCTCCCTTTTTCTATTTAACATTCCTTCATTCCTCTCATCCCCCCTCCCTTGCCACTATAATTCAGTATCATCCTAGCAAAGGAATTAATCGACCTTTTGTTTTCTGGGATTGGCTGACTTCACTTAGCATTATTTTCTCCAACTCCATCCATTTACCTGCAAATGCCATGATTTTATTCTCTTTTAGTGCTGAGTAATGTTCCATTGTGTATATATACCAAAGTTTCCCTATCCATTCATCTATTGATGGGCATTGGGGTTGTTTCCACAATTTAGCTATTGTGAATTGTGCTGCTATGAACATTGATGTGGCTGTGTCCCTGTAGTATGCTTTTTTAAAGTCCTTTGGGTATAGACTGAGGAGTGGGATAGGGGCTGGGGATATAGCTCAGTGGGTAGAGTGCTTACCTCCATACTTTTCTTTTTAATGTCTTTGCCTGGTTTTAGTACCAGGGTAATGCCAGCCTTTTAAAATGAGTTTATAAACATCCCCTGCCCCCCAAGTTTTGGAAAGAGTGAGAAAAATGTTGGTATTGATTCAGGGTTGGTTTGGTAGTTCCAGAAGCCACCCTGTCATCTACTTTTCTTTGTTCAGAGGCATTTGGTCACTGATTCTATGTCCTCACTCATTATTGGTTTCTTAACATTTTCTTTCTTTATGATTCAGTGGTAAGTTGTATTTGCCTATGGATTTATTTCTTCTAGATTATCTAATTTCTGTTATTGTATAATTGTTCACAGTGCTTGTGTATGCTTGAGAACAATGTGTATTCTACTGCTGTTGGATGATACTTTCCATGTATGTCTTTTAGTTTCATTTAATCTGAAGCATAGTTCAAGTCCAGCGTTTCTATATTGATTTTCTGTTTGGATAATCTATCCATTCTTCAATGTAAGGTTTTAAGTTCCCCTACTGTTTTTTTGTTTTTGTTTTTGTTTTTTTTTTTTTTTTTTTTTTTTTTTTTTTTTTTGTGGTACCAGGGATTGAACTCAGGGGCACTCGACTACTGGGTCACATCCCCAGCACTTTTTTTGTATTTTATTAGAGACAGGGTCTCACTAAGTTACTAAGTGCCTCACCCTTGCTGAGGCTGGTTTTGAACTCAAGATCCTCCTGCCTCAGCCTCCCAAAGTGCTGGGATTACAGGCGTGTGCCACCGCGCCCGGCTTCCCCTACTATTATTATGTTACTATTTATCTTTCAGATTTATTAATATTTGCTTTATATGTTTCAGTACTCTGATATTGAGTGCATGTATAGAGATAATTATTATATCCTCTTGATGAATTGATGCCTTTAGCATTATATCATTATATAATATCCTTCCTGTCTCTTCTAATAGTTTTTTATTTGATCTTGTCTTATACAAGTATTCCTGCTCTGTTATGGTTGCCTTTTGAATGGAATATCTTTTTAATCCTTTCAATTTCAGTTTGTGTATCATTAATGCTGAAATGAGTTTCTTGTAGGTAGCATTTAATTGGGTATTTAAAAAAATTATTTAGTTACTCTACATTTTTTACTAGAAAATTCAATCCATTTATATTCAAGGTAATTACGAATAAATAAATAATTACTCCTGCCATTTTGTTAACTGATTTCTGCAGACATTTGTTTGTTTCTCTCTTATAGTCTTCCTTTGTAATTTGATGATTTTCAGTAATGGTTTGTTTTGATTTCTTTCATTTTATCTTTTTGGCATATCCTGTATATTTCTGTTTTGTGATTATTATAGGCTTACATAAAACATCTTCTAGTTAGAACACACTATTTTAAACAGATAACAACTTGATTTTTATCACATGAACTAATATTCTTTGATTTTCTTTCTTCCACATTTTGTAATGTCAAAATTTATATCTATTTTAATGTGTGTTCCTTAA
>JAKELJ010000913.1:0-13326 GCA_025594165.1 Tamias sibiricus
CTATTAATCTAGTTTGAATAATGCCAACTTAATTTCAAAATTAGATTTCCCTCCTTTATCAGGGTTTGCTCTTGTTGAAGTGTAAAGATTTTGTTTGTGCTCAACAAACTTTGACAGAGTTCCTTAAAAGCCAGCTTAGACAAGCACCACCACCAAATACCTCTGAGTCTCTGTGACTATCTCTGTGCTGGCGCAATTCTTTAATGCTTAGTCAGGCCATTTACAATGCTGATTCCATCTTCACTTCCTGCTAGTACTGAGTCTGTAGATCATCCAGTGGTGAAAACTTAGGGTCTTTTTCTGGGCACACATCTAGTTTTGGACATGTGCATAGCCTTCTAAATTCTTCAGTGTGCCCTAGTGTTTTTGAATGCCCTATTCCCAAGAATACTCTCTCCCTAGCTTTTCTTACCTGACTGTAGGTGGTAAATTAATGCCTCAGTCATCTTTGGCCCCAGGCAATTGTGGGTTTTTCAGTCTTTGTACAATGTTTTCAAGCAATGCTTTTCCACCTAAGTGATTTTCCGGTGAAGTGATTTCTGAGTGAAGGACAGAGGGATGCCTTGTTTAGACAGCTTCTGGAAGGGATACAGTAACACCACAATTGTTGGTGAGTGAGATCTGCTCTTTGGAACAAGAGTAGGGGATTTCCCTGGGAATTCAGGCTGCTGTCTTTAGGGCTGTCAGCTGGTGACATGGTGGGACAGGTCAAGTACAAAGGCCACAGAGCCTTCGTGTCATTTTAAATTGCCTTTACACTGATTACCTATTCTCTTGGTTTCTGGAGATCTGTACTTTCTGAAGTTCTGAAAAAGCTGTTTCTGAAAGCTTCTTCTTATTTCTTCAATGTTCCTAGAAGGAGGGGGGACTGAAGCTGCCTTTCTACCATTTTGCTGACACCATTCCAACAGATCAATTCAGATATCCTCTACTCAACATGACCAAATCACAACTCAAGGTAGTCCCTTCTAATCTGCCCCTCTCTTCTGAATCCTCTGTCTGGGATTGATTGGATCATTTTCTCAGTTACTAAAATTGGGAAGCTTTATCTTTTCCCAGTTCTTTGGTAAGGTCATAGTCAATCATCAAGTCCTCTGTACAGTACAGCCTTCTAAGAATTATTGGATCATCCCACCTATCCAAAACGCTCTTGTTTCTATATTGATTCAATCTTCTGTAATCTTTCCCATTGACATTGCCATGCTTCCTGCATGCTTAGTGCTATCTCATTCTCCTTTCTGTTTCTTATGTGCATCTGACCCAAGCACTCATGCTTATCCCTAGCAACCCAGAACACATGCTTATTTTCTATCTCATGCTCTTAAATATCCTAGCTTGTTTAGCAAAAGGACTATGTATATTCAAGCCTGCGACTGGATCCAGCATATAGCAACACTCAACACTGACCCAAATCCTAAACCCCTGAGTGATATGACAGAGTAGAGTATGCATATGACTTTAAATACAAAATGACTTTAGATACAAGCATCAAGATATATATATATAATATATATATGCACATATATATATATACACACACACACATATATATGTACATTATATATATACACTCTCCCTGAAACAAAAGAGAAGGACATGCAGATGTTAGCAGAAAGACACTACTAACAGAAACTATAAACAAAATGTAGCTCCACTGAAAGCTCCCACAGCTGCCAATCATTTGTCACTTATCATCCTATTAGATTTGCATTTCCCTGGAGGTAATAACCTTCATTCAACTAGTTTTGTATATTAACTGAGCCCACACTTCAAGCCAGGTATATGACACATATTTTATCAATCTGTTCATTCATGGTATGATCATGCCTTGGTCTTTACTTGAGTGATAGTTATGGAAGAAGCTATACCTTGCTAGAACTCATTATTATTTTGTATATAAAATACTTTGTTTCAGTATTCTAATATCTGGATAAATCATAGCCTGAATTTCAATATTAAGGAAACAATATACTCTTCTATCCCCAGGAATCTTTTTGGATATGAAAGGGTTTCTCCATTTCACAGTTGTTAGGGGTTAGATATGAGGTGTCTTCCAAAAGTTCAAATGTGAGAAAACACATGAAATTTTAGAGTGAAATGACTGGGTTATGAGAGTTTTAGCTTAACCATGGCATTAATCCCCTGCTAGGGATTAATTGGGTGGTAACTGTAAGGCAGGTAGGGTGTGCCTGGAGGAGATGGGTCATTGGGGGGTGTGCCTGTGGGGTTTATATCTTGTCACTGGTGTATAATGCTTTTACTCTGCTTCTTGATGCGATATCCTGAGCTGTTTTCCTCCACTGCACTCTTCTGCCATGATGTTCTTCCTCGCCTTGGGCCCAGAGCAATAGAGTTGGCCATCTATGGATTGGGACCTCTGAAACTGCACAAATAAGCTTTTCCTCCTCTAAAATTTGTTCTTGTCAGGTCTTTTGATCACAGTAATGAAAAAGCTGACTAAACAATAGTGCTTCTTGGTTTGCTTTGGATGCACCTCAGTTTGGCCCATGCAGGAGAGGATAGCACTACTCACAGGAAAGGCTGCCACTCATCTATGAGTCAGCAGCCAGAGCCATTATGGTGGACACTTATGAACCTGCCCTCTAAAAATAAAGAAGGTTTGATGAACAAGTCCCCCATCCCACACTCCATCTCCCATGTGGCCCACACTGCTTAGTAAAGAGGGGGACTTAATGCACATTCATATTAGGTAGCTACCTCCACCCAACAAGTACTTCTTCGTGATTTTTACTATTCTGTTACATTATCATGTCACCTACAGTTAGTTAGTAGGTTCTGCATTTCAAGATACGTAAGAGAACAGAGTTCTGGCTGCTGAATGAGACTTGGGATAGTTGAAGTGGAAATGTGGAGGACAGTGAAGGAAAGGGACTGCATGAGACTCTCAAGGCTTGCAAACTCAGGGGTGCCTCACTCACCCCACTGTCTCTATCTTGTCCCTTGACTGTAGCTGCTTCAGCCTGGCTTCATGCAACCGAACTTCCCAAGTCACTGGCGTTATAAAGTTTGGTGTTGGAGCGCTGAGGCTGCTATGAAACAGCCTAGTATGTCTGGTAGTAAATATACTTGGTTTCAGGAATATGGAAAAGGTTCTGATTTTCCCAGAACAGGCTTGTCTTAGACTCAATCCAGGCAGCAGAGTAAATAAAATCATAATTAAAGTGGTATATACTTCATAGTACTTACTTTAATTTTCCTCTGGATTCTCAGAAGCACTCTCTCCAAACATATTACGAATGGCCTCAGATGCCTCTAGGGTATTAGATGCTCCATGGACAGCATTTTTCAAAATACTTATTCCATATCTGGCTCGAATGGATTCTGGGGACAGTAGTCTTGCTTCCTCTGGGTCTACTGGACCTATCATTCTTCTCCATTCTGCAATAGCATTCCACCTTGTTATAACCATGATCAAAGATGGGCCCCTGCAAATAATAACACTTTAGGAAGATATGGGCTACTTGCAACAGTGCAAATTGCATACATGGCTAAAGACTGAATGTTACAGGCCCGTCCAGGGAGCTATTCTTTATCCTTTGCCCTAATAAGTATGATTTTGTGTTTTCTTTTTTTCATGTTTCTCTCATCCAACAAGTTTTTTGTGCTATGATGAGTGTTATATTTTAATTCTAGAGAATATCTGTCAATAGATTCATTATTTTTGCTACTTTAGATACATTCTCACTGACCTAGAATTTGTTGCTCTGTGGTTGTCCTTAAGCTTCTAGCCCTTCCAATAAAGTATTCTGCTTATACTCCAGAAAGCCACATTGCTCAGGTCCCCTCATTCCCAGGGTAGACTACATCCAGTGACTTGGTCAATGTGAGAGTACCAAGGCCTGGTCATCTCCACCCCAGCACAGAACAGCTCAGGTGGGCCAGTCTATCTTGTCAGCAGAGGCTATGTCAGTCTGCCCTGATTTTTCTTTCTTTTGCATTCTGTTTCTTTCTAGCCCCACCTACATGGTGCCCTTAATAAATAACCTAAACTCAGCTGCTTCCCAGGGAATAGAACATGCAACAGAATTCAAAGTTAGTTTTGTTTTCTAAACTGTGATGGTACAGGTACTCAAAGTCCCTAGATTTCTATTTTATTATTTGCATCTAATTACTACTTACATATTGGCCAAGCTTTTGTTGGAACTCTGTAAATTTTGTCTTTCTATTCAACAAATGAGTGACATTGACAAGTGTTCGGGTACTACAAAGGGAAGATGTGCACTTAAAACTGAGAGAACATTCTGAACTATGAAGCTTAATAAGTATGCGCATAAGTGCACAGTTGTGCCTCTAATTTTTTTTAACTCAAGGTAAATGGATATGGCTGTTCAGATAATTATGAGCTCAGTGTAAAAGGGAGTTCTGTGCAACATCATTCTGGAGTATAGATTCCCTGGGGCCTAGCCAAGCTCCAGCTTTGTGATCGTGGACAAATCCAGCCCCAAGCCTCTGTTCTCTCATAATCAAAGTGGAAATTCTAGTAAAATTATGACATAAAGTTGTCATAGAATCTAATGAAATAAAGTATAAGTAGGTTAGCAGTAGGCCTGGAATTAAGTAAACTCTCAAACAATGTTAACCTTTAATTCTTACGGAATGCCTGACAAAGTTGTGTGTTGCCAGAAACAGATCCACCACGTGGAAGAGAGATGTGACAAAGCAACATATTTAGTATTATAATATTTACATAATTGTATATATCTAGTAGGTGTATGTTAAGAGTTTGACAAGGTATCGACACATGTCAAAGTAAAGAGACATGAATAGAGAGAGCTTTCACTGATTATTTCACACATGCCATGCACTGTTCCAAGTGCTTTCAAGGCATCAGTTAGCTCTCCAACACACCCATGAGGTGAATCTTATTGTTGTCCCCATTTTGTAGATGAGCTCAGGCACAGACTTAGTATGCTGATGAAGCAGGAATCTAATCCCAAACAGTCTCTACAATATCTGACATAAAGACCTAAAGAAGGAAGGAAAGAAGGAAGGGAAGGGGGGTGGAGGGAGGGAGGAAGGACAGAATTGGGGAGAAGGTAGACAGAAACAGGAGAAGGGAGATAAGGACAGACAGAAGAGAACAGAAAAAAGAAATAAACCCCAAATGTTAACAAAGTGTCTGTTCATGAATAAGTCTGGATGAAAAGTTTTTGATCATTTTCTGTGTTTCTCAAAGTTTCCAAAACGAACATTTACTACATTTACAGTGCAAAGAACTATAAATGAGAAACTTACTCATTTAATACTGCCAATACGTCCTTATAAAAGTCTTTTGTTTCTACTTTGAAATAAATTTTGTTTGCCTCTTCTGAATTTAAGACCATTTCCTTCATCTGAGTCAGTTCAAATCCTGCATTCTTAATGATCTTCAGGATCTCCTCTAGGGGAAGCAAATATTCAGTTATGTTGCAGATTGTTCCACTATTGCTCCATAGATCAAAATAATAGTTTTACTTGCATATCGTGGCTTAAGAAATCAAATCTGAGCCAAACTTTAATGTCACTAAATTGTTACTCAGGAGAGTTTTAAGACATGAATGTATATGTTCAGTCCAGAAACCACCTGGGACCCTAGAGAACTATCAAATAGGGGAAGGAGGAACCCTGCCAGACTGCTAAGAATGAAGATGTGTGTTCATTTCCATGGTACAAATGCCCATGAATTTCTTCCTGGAATTGTGTTAAAGGGAAGAGCCTGTTTGAAGTCTGCTGAAGAGTAAGGGTAACAGTGTAAGAAGTTAAGTGAATCTTATTCTAATCTCACAGTGGCCAAAATATTGAGGACTACATTCTGGAGACAAAGGTGAACCAACTGAGAAATTGAGACACTTCTAGGAGAAGGGAAAGAGAAAGAGAGAAGAAAGAAGAAGGAAGGAAGGAAGGAAGGAAGGAAGGAAGGAAGGAAGGAAGAAAGAAGGAAAGGAAGGAAGACAGGCATCAGCAGAAGGTCAACAAACTAAAAGGACACCAAAACACAACACTCTAACATGAATCGAGAAGTCTGAAACATCATGAATCAGAACTTTGAAACTGTTCATCAAAAAGTAGATGTAAAATAAAAGCTAACTGCATTCAAGAAAGAAATTAAAGAAAAAGATAAAATCATCACAGAAATAGAGACCAAATTAAATGAGGTCTAGTGGATATGTGACATAGAGAACAGGAACAAAATTAGCCAAGAAAGGGAAAACCAAATGAAGAATGAAAAGGTGATAAAAGAGAAAGTAGCAGATATAGAGGTTAGAGGTTAGGCAAAAATGAGTTTATATACTTGTGTGTGTATATATGTGTGCATGCATGTGTATGTGTGTGTACAAAATTAATATTACATATTCATTTTTTAAATTTTATTTTGTCATACCAAAAGCAAAGAACATTTGAGTTATGACAGAGAATCTCCTATTATTTCCAGTGAAATCCTTAGGGAAGAAAATCAGAATAAAGAAAAGAAACTGACATTTAAAACTATGAGTCGAGGTAGATTTAGGATGGCAGTTTAGAGGAAGGCCTGAATTCCTAGTTGCTCCATTGATCTTGATTCAATCATCAGGAGTACTACTCCTCAGTGAAGTGGATAAAAGATGGATTTTATTAAAATTCTATATTAGTCAGAATATCTTAGAGACTCAGAAATTTGGGTACACTAAAATAAGAAAGAGTACATTGGAGCTCAGCCACTTACCATAGTGGTACTGGTTCACTACAGAGGGAGGGAGAAATATGGATTTGGTACAGAAAAATCTGAGATCAGAAAAGAAGCCTGAACTTAGCTGACCCAGAGTCTGCACTGTGCACTGGTACTTGAAAAGTGCTCTTTCCCAATCGACCATGCATAGTTGAATTGGATACCATATTGAGGTAGCCATACTGCAGCTGCTGCGGGAGCCTGAAAAGCATAGCAAACACTGCCACACTATCCTGGTAAACACCTGCTCTGTGGCCTAGGGTGTACTTTGAAGAACACATGTGAACCAAGCACAGAGAAAATTGTGCCCATGGACATTCAAGTCAGAAAAGGGAAGGGTAGTCCAATAGGCTTCTCCTTTGAGTCTGGCAGCTCACATGACCAGCTGAAGTGGGTCAGGAAGCTGAACATGTGGGTGTGAATACACTCAGGGACTAAGCCCAGGAAGGCTGTTCTCATGGGCAGCTGTGTGTGGAGGTTTGGCTCCTCTGTCCCACAAGTAGAATTCTTGGGAGGATCCTGAGATCCAGACCCCCAACAGAGACTGGCAAATGCCAGGCCTTAGGCGTGTGTTGATCTAACCTCTCCAGAGAAGATAATGCCCAACACAAAACCCCTGAGGCCTGATTAGATGAAAACCCCACACTCCAGAACTCTACTTGTAGCATTCTGGCAGCAGCTTCACCCTGGGAATGCATGCATCATGTCTGTGCAGGAAAAGAAACTCCAAATGACAGTACATCCTATTCCATCTGTCTCCTACTGGTGACAAGGGAGGATGAGAATTATTTCAACTAGCTTCAGACTCAGTCCACTCCAACTGGCAGCTCAGAGAGCAACAAAAAAATGAGGAAGGAGTTAACAAGTCTTAACAAGCCCAGCCCTTGCTCTCCGTGTCAGAACATAGCTCAAAAAGAAACGGAAAGAAAGATAGCTCAGTGGGAACAATTTTGTCATTTTTCATTAAGAATCTCTCTCTCTCTCTCTCTTCTCTCTCTCTCTGTGTGTGTGTGTGTCTGTGTGTGTGTGCACGCGCGCACGTGTGTTCTTGTGCTAACTGCTTCAGGGACATATATACATATACATGTTTGTTTCTTTTTTCTCATTTTTAGTATTTTTTGTATTTTTTATAATTTTTAATATGTACAACTCATAGTGCATATAGTTAGTATCTTTTTTACATACAACTGTTTGTATACAAAGTATATTCGTACAATTCAGGTCTTCAATCATGCATTAAGGAAAATGATATCGATCTCATTCAACCACCTTTTTTTTTTTCTTTTCTCCCCCTCCCTCCCCTCTTGCTCCCTCCCTTACCCTCCCCTCCCTTGACCATTCTAGTGTTCCTCTAATCCTCCTATGTACCCCCATCCAACAATACTTTGAAATAGCCTCCTTATATAAGAGAGAACATTTGGTACTTGGATTTTTGAGACTGACTAACTTAACTTAGCATTATGTCTTCCAACTTCATCCATTTACCTGCAAATGCCATTAATTTATTTTCTTTTATTGCTGAGTAAAATTCCATTGTGCGTATATACCACATTTTCTTAATCCACTCATTTACTGAGGGACATCTAGGTTGGCTCCACAACCTAGCTATTGTGAATTGCGCAGCTACAAACATTGAGATAGCTGTGTCACTGTAATATGCTGTTTTTAAGTCCTTTGGGAATAGACCCAGGAGTGGGATGGCTGGGTCATAGGATGGTTCCATTCCCAGTTTTCCAAGAAATCTCCATACTGCTTTCCATAACAGTTGCACCATTTTGCAGTCCCACCAGCAATGTATGAGTGTGCCTTTTTCCCCACATCCTCTCCAACATTTATTGTTGCTTGTGTTCTTGATGGCTGCCATTCTGACTGGAGTGAAGTGAAATCTTAGAGTAGTTTTGATTTGGATTTCTCTAATTGCCAGCGATGATGAACATTTTTTCATGTATTTGTTGATTAATCGTGTATCTTCTTCTGAGAGGTGTCTTCTCAATTCCTTAGCCCATTTATTGATTGGGTTATTTGTTTTTTTAGTGTAAAGTTTTTTGAGTTCTTTATATATTCTAGAGATTAGTGCTCTATCTGATGTGCATGTATTAAATATTTGTTCCCAATTAGTTGGCTCTCTATTCACGTCACTGATTGTTTCTTTTGCTGAAAAGAAGCTTTTTAGTTTAAATCTATCCCATTCATTAATTCTTGGTAGTAATTCTTGCACTACAGGATTCTTACTAAGGAACTTGGGGCCTAATCCAACATGTTGGAAATTGGACCTTACTTTTTCTTCTATTAGGTGTATTGTCTCTGGTCTAATTCCTAGGTCCTTGATCCACTTTGAATTGAGTTTTGTGCATAGTGAGAGATAAAGGTTTAATTTCATTTTGTTGCATATGGATTTCCAGTTTATCCCAGCACCATTTGTTGAAGAGGCTATCCTTTCTCCACTGTACATTTTTGGCACCTTTGTCTAATATAAGATAGCTGTAATTATATGTATTAGTCTCTGTATCCTCAATTCTGTACCATTGGTCCACCAGTCTGTTTTGGTGCCAATACCATGCTGTTTTTGTTACTATTGCTCTACAGTATAATTTAAAGTCCGGTATGGTGATGCCCCCTGCTTCACTTTTCTTGCTCAGGATTGCTTTGGCTATTCTGGGTCTCTTATTTTTCCAGATGAATTTCATGACTGCTATTTCTATTTCTTTGAAGAATGACATTGGGATTTTGATTGGAATTGCATTAAATCTGTATAATGCTTTTGGTAGTATGGACATTTTGACAATATTAATTCTACCTATCCAAGAGCAAGGTAGTTCTTTCCATCTTCTGAGTTCATCTGTAATTTCTTTCTTTAGTGTTCTATAATTTTTCGTTATAGAGGTCTTTCACCTCTTTCGTTAGGTTGATTCCCAGGTATTTTTTTTTTTATGCTATTGTAAATGGGGTATTTTTCATCATTTCCCTTTCAGATTCTTTGTCGCTGATGTACACAAATGCCTTTGACTTATGTGTATTGATTTTGTATCCTGCAACTTTGCCAAATTTGTTTACTAGTTGTAAAAGTTTTCTGGTAGAGTTTTTTGGGTCTTCTAGGTAGATTATCATGTCATCAGCAAATAGTGCTAATTTGAGCTCTTCTTTTCCTATCTTGATCCCTTTAATTTCTTTTGTCTGTCTAATTGCTCTGGCCAGAGTTTCCAGTAGTACTATGTTAAATAGCAGTGGTGAAAGGGGCATCCCTGTCTTGTTCCAGTTTTTTAGAGGGAATGCTTTCAATTTTTTCTCCATTTAAGATAATGTTAGCTCGGGGCCTTGCATATATAGCTTTTATAATGTTAAGATATGTTCCTGATATTCCTAGTTTTTTCCAGTGTTTTGAACATAAAGGGGTGTTGTATTTTGTCAAATGCTTTTTCTGCGTCAATTGAGATGATCATATGATTTTTTGTCTTTAAGTCTATTGATGTGATGTATTATGTTTATTGATTTCCGAATGTTGAACCAGCCTTGCATCCCTGGGATAAACCCCACTTGATCGTGGTGCACTATCTTTTTGATATGTTTTTGTATCCGATTTGCCAGGATTTTGTTGAGGATTTTTGCATCTATGTTCATTAAAGATATGGGCCTGAAGTTTTCTTTTTTGGATGTGTCTTTGCCTGGCTTTGGAATTAATGTGATATTGGCCTCATAGAAAGAGTCTGGAAGAGCTCCCTCTTTTTCTATTTCTTGAAATGGTTTGAAGAGCATTGGTATTAGTTCTTCTTTGAAAGTCTTATAGAACTCGGCTGTGAACCCATCTGGTCCTGGACTTTTCCTTCTTGGTAGCTTTTTTTGATGACATCTTCTATTTCTTCGCTTGTAATTGATCTGTTTAAATTGTGTATAGCCTCTACATCCAGTTTAGGCAAATCATATGACTCTAGAAATCTGTCAATGCATTCAGTATTTTCTATTTTATTAGAGTACAAGTTTTCAAAGTAATTTCTAATTATATTCTGTATATCTGAGGTGTTTGTTGTGATATTCCCTTTTTCATCACGAATGTTAGTAATTTGAGTTTTTTTCTCTCTTCTTTTCGTTAGCATCCCTAAGGGTCTGTCAATTTTGTTTATATTTTTTTTCAAAGAACCAACTTTTTAGTCTTGTTCAATTCTTTGAATGTTTTTTTTCCTTAGTAAGGAGGACTCTAAATTTCATTAATTTCTCCTCTGATTTTAATTATTTCCTGTCTTCTACCTGCTCTTGGTGTTGGTCTGTTCTTCTTTTTCTAATGCTTTGAGGTGTGATGTTAAGTCATTTATTTGTTGGGTTTTTTTTCCTCTTAAGGAATGAACTCAGTGCAATGAATTTTCCTCTTACTACTGCCTTCATAGTTGTCCCAGAGATTTTCTATATGATGTATCTGTATTCTCATTTACCTCTAGAACTTTTTTTTGATCTCCTCTTTGATGTCTTCTTCAACCCCTTGTTCATTCAGTAGCATGTTGTTTAGCTTCCAGTTGATGGAGTAGTTTTTCTTATTCCTTGTTTTGTCGTTGATTTCCAATTTCATCCCTTTATGGTCCGATAGCATGCAGGGTAGTATCTCTATTTTTTTATATTTGCTGAGAGTTGCCTTGTGACATAATATATGGTCTATTTTGAAGAAGGAGCCCTGTGCTGCTGAGAAAAATATGTATTCGTTTACTGAGGGATGAAATATTCTATATATGTCTGTTAGGTCTAAATTGTTAATTGTTTTGAGGAGGCTTAAAGTTTCTTTGTTTAGCTTTTGTTTGGATGATCTATCCATTGGGTGAGAGAGGTGTGTTGAAGTCCCCTAGAAATAACTGTGTTGTGGTCTATTTTACTCTTGAACTTGAGAAGCGTTTGTTTGATGAATGTAGGTGCTCCATTATTTGGGGCATACAGAATTATGATTGTTTATATCCTGTTGATGGATGGTTCCCTTAAGTAATAAGAAATATCCATCTTTGTCCCTCTTGATTAGTTTTGGTTTGAAGTCTACCTTATTTGATATGAGAATGGAAACCCCTGCTTGCTTCCGCCGGCCATGTGAGTGATAAGACTTTTCCCAGCCTTTCACTTTCAGTCTGTTGATGTCTTTTTCTATGAGGTGTGTTTCTTGGAGACAGCAAATTGTTGGGTCGTTTCTTTTAATCCATTCTGATAATCTGTGTCTTTTGATTGGCGAGTTTAGGCCATTAACATTCAGGGTTATTATTGAGATGTGATTTTTTATTCCCATCCATTTTTATTTGAATTATGGTCTTTTTAGCTTGATTTGGTTTCTCTTCTGGTTGGTATTTCCTTTAGTTTAATATCTCCCTTTGGTTTGATTTTCGTTATCAATCTTTCTCTTCTTCTTCATGAAAAATGTTGCCCAGGATGCTCAGAAGTGCTGGCTTTCGAGTTGTGAAATCTTTTAACTTTTGCTTGTCGTGGAAGGTTTTTATTTCATCTTCAAATCTAAAGCTTAATTTTGCTGGATATAAGATTCTTGGTTGACAACCCTTTTCTTTCAGAGCTTGAAATATGCTATTCCAGGATCTTCTTGCTTTTAAGGTCTGGGTTGAAAAAATCTGAACATAGTCAGATTGGTTTCCCCCTATATGTAATCTTCTTCCTTCTCTTGTGGCTTTTAGTATTCTCTCCTTGCTCAGTGTATTAGGCATTTTCATTATAATGTGTCTTATGTGGATCTGTTGAGATTTTGTTTGTTTGGTGTTCGGTATGCCTCTTGAACTTGGTTTTCCCATTCATTCCTCAAGTTTGGAAAATTTTCTGTAATTATTTCATTAAATAGATTATTCATTTCTTTGGCTTTTGAAACTCTGCCCCTTCCTCTATGCCAATCACTCTTAAGTTTGGTCTTTTTATGCTGTCCCATAGTTCTTGGATGTTATGTTCTTGATTTATAACAAGTTTTTTGCTGTATGGTCTAAATTCTTCTCTAGGACATATATTTTGTCTTCATTGTCTGAAGTTCTTTCTTCCAAGTGTCTATTCTGTTGGAGATGTTTTCAATTGAGCTTTTATTTTGGTTTATTGCTTCTTTCATTTCTGGAATTTTCTTTTTGGATTCTCTTTAGAGCCTCTATTTCCCTATTGAAGTAATCTTTTACTTCCTGTATTTGTTTTTGGAGTTCTTTGTCAAAATGATCTTTTGCCTCCTGTACCTGCTCCCTCATCTCATTTTTTAGTTCATTCTTAAGTTCCATAAACATTTGGCATATGTAATTTCTATATTCCATCTCTGGCATTTGACCAAAACCTGGTGCTTGCCATGGACATCTACCGATGAGGTATCTTGATTTGTTTGTGTCATTTTCTTTCCTTGTTTTTTTTCATGTTGCTTGTGTGTCCTATTCTTCCTGCACTGTGGGGACCTTGACTATTTCGATTTTACCTTAAAGCCTTATGTTGTTCCTGTTAGTACAATGCTATCAGATCACCTTATAATTCCTTTACACTTTTAAAACCTAACACTTTCTATATTCAGAAAATCCAAGTTTGATCACAATGTACAGATTTGGTTAACCCAGATATTATTTCCAATTTTTACTCTGTACACTTCTGATGGGGTTTTATAGCTTCAAGTATTGGATAGAGAG
>JAKELJ010000914.1:0-13310 GCA_025594165.1 Tamias sibiricus
AACTACTAAAAATGAAAATGTCTGGAATGTAAACTGATTTATAACTCTCTTCTTTATTTAAACTCTCTCTTTCTTCCATAAAAAGTCCATTCTGTGGTTAGTGCACCCATGGGTTAATTTACAGTAATTCTGGATCACAAAAGTCGTCATTACCTTGGTCTAGTTGTATAGCACTTTATAAGCATTAACCATACTAAAGTTGCTTAATAATCCAATCTCTTTATCCTTCCCAATATCCGTGTCGTTTACAATATGACTTTATCAATCTGACTATTAAAAGGAATATTTTCCACACCTAGGTCTCAGTTCACCTATCGTGGCTTGCTTTAGAAGGCTATAAAAAGCACTTCTGCAATAGGGTCCTGTTCTCTTGCACCTCTGCATTTCTATGAAAAGTTACCCAGGAAGCAAGATGAGTAACAGGTAGAAACAGACCTCAATCACCCTTGGCCGACCATCCAAGCTTGGATCATTTATAACCAGACATGTGAGTACAGCTTCCACCAGCAGAGTTCTCAGGAAGCTGAGCCCTGTAAGATCTAATGAAAAAATAATTATCTACTGTCATAATGTCACAAGAGGTCGATGTGATTATTTGTTATGAGGCATATACTAATTAATATGTCAGCTAACAGACATCCACAAATATCCCTTATTAGATAGGTAGAATGAATATCTTGTCTATACTTTACAAGACACGAGTTTATACAAGCAATAGGTGAAATAATAAAATTTTCAGATCTGAGGTTTCGAGAGTTCAATTCCATGGTCATTCCACTGTATTGTTTAGTAAAAGCTGCCTTGAAGGTTGTAGTTTCAGGACATCTCATGGAGTCCATGTGCCTTAGTCAAGGTTATTGTGACAAATGGTTGCCTGAGCTGCAACTTCCAGGTGGGCCCACCTGAGACTTTAGCTGCTTCACACTTGCCACCCAGAAAGCACTCAGACCAGGGCCAAAGAGCAAAGGTGGGTATGAGTTGGCTGCATGTTCCATTGTGACCATCTCATTCTACCATCATTTTTTTTTCTTTTTCTTCACCCATTTACCCCCTCCCTTCACTCTCTCCATTGGCCATTCTAGTGTTCCTCTAATCCTCCCATGCTCCCCATCCTAACCCACTGTGAATCTGCCTCCTTATATCAGAGAAAACATTTGGCATTTGGCTTTTTGGGATTGGCTAACTTCACTTAGCATTATATTCTCCAACTTCATCCATTTACCTGTGAATGCCATGATTTTATTCTCTTTTATTGCTGAGTAATACTCCATTGTGTATATATACCACATTTTCTTTATCCATTCATCTACTGAAGGTCATCTAGGTTGGTTCCACAGTTTAGCTATTGTGAATTGTGGTGCTATAAACATTTATGTGGCTGTGTCCCTGTAGTCTGTTTTTAAGTCCTTTGGGTATAGACCAAGGAGTGGGATATCTGGGTCATAAGGTGGTTCCATTCCCAGTTTTCCAAGGAATCGCCATACTGCTTTCCATATTGGCTATACCATTTTGCAGTCCCACCAGCAATGTATGAGTGTGCCTTTTTCCCCACATCCTCGTCAATATTTATTGTTGTTTGTGTTCCTAATAGCTGCCAATTTTTGAGATCCTTTATATATTTTAGATAAGAGAGAGATAACTGGAATTTATATGTGTATCAAGCAATCAGGCTTTTTTTTTTTATTTGTATTGAGGATTTCACCCCCGGGCACTTTACCATGTGAGCGTTTATATCTCTAGCCCTTATCTTCTATTCTTAGTCAGAAGCGGCCCCACTAAGATGCTGAAGCTCGGCCTCAACCTGCCAATCCTCCTGCCTTGGCCTCCTTGCTGCAATTACAGATAGATGGCAATCATCATGCCTGGCGTCAAGTCATTCTTAGGCCTCAGCCAAGTTTTGCATTTAGCCAATATAAGAAACAAAAAGGAGGTTATGTCTTATTCAGTTTTGTATCACCTACAAACAACATTATTTTTCAATAATTTGTTTAGTTGTCAATGAACTTTTAAAAATATTTTTAGTTTAGATTGACACAATATCTTTATTTTTCTTTATTTTCTTTTTATGTAGTACGAGGATCATACCCAGGCCTCCACACATGTGAGGCAAGCACTCTACAACCCCCACCCTGTCAATGACTTTATTTTATATGCAGTGCTGAGAATCAACCCCAATGCCTCACACATGCTCAGCAAGTGCTCGTAAACCCACTGAGCCACAACCCCAGCCCTATAATGAAATTAGTTGACACAGGCTAGTTAAGAGTAACAAGAGTCCATATTAAGCTCACAGTTTTGGAGGTTCAAAGCCCCACGATGGTGTGTCTGCATTGGATGGCAATGATGCAAGTAACACTGTCCAGAGTGAATGGTACACATGATGAGCCAGAGAGCAGAGAGCCTGGAAGACTGGGGTACCACAGTTCCCTTCAGGACTCCTATTAATAACCAAAGAACCTCCCAGAGCCCCACCTCTTAAAGATCAACAGAACCTCCCAATGAGCACCAACCCAGTGGACCAAATCTATGGAAAAACACTAATCCAAACCATAGCAGTTATAAATTGTGACTTTCAAATAACGATTCTAGTTTTGATACTTTTTAAGATAACCATCCAAGCCAGTTGCTGTGGCGCATGCTGTAATCCCCAGTGTCTGGAAGCTGAGGCAGGAGGACATCCAACCACTCTGTCGTCGGCAAAGCAATGGAGCTAGCAGAAAGTACTAAGACATTGAGGTATTGGCTTTCAATTTGGTAGCAAATAGAATTCCCTGGGAATCTTTTGAAAGTGAATGATGCCCAATTCGCCTGCCCAGACCAATTAAACAGAATTTCTGGTGGCAAATCCACATGTTGTTATTTTTAGTTACATCACCAGCCCTTTTTTATTTTTTATTTTGCAACTGATTTTTCGCTAAGTTAAGAGCCTTCACCTTGTAATCCTCTGTCTCAGCCTCCCAGAGTTTGCTGGATTACAAGCGTGATACCACAGTACCCAGGAATGTTGCTATTTTTTAAACAATCTCCCCAGGTAACTTTAAAGATATAGCCAAAGGATGCAAACCACTGGTTTCAAAGGCTGACGTCCAACATTATCAGCCAGAATGATTCCGGTCAGTCTCCTGCTCTTGAGTTTGCTTGTCTGTCACCTAGGAGCATATCACCTGTCGCTATGTGACACACAGCCTCTATGTGTAGTAAAAACCTACTACTATGAATTCTAAGGTTCCATGTCTACAGTAAATCATCTGCAATACTCAGAAAAAAACCTCTCAGATTAATGAAAAATTTTCAAAACACCCCTCACTGCCAACAACTGATGGTCACTCTCCAGAGTAACAAGGGCCATGAAAATTTGTGAGACCGGAAGAATGGTGTGCAGGACTGAGGAGTTCATTGAAGAAGATCACCTCATGAGAAAGTAGTTTTTTCTAAAATGACTTCCAGGACAGTTTTCATCAGCCCTAATGTTAGGGTCTGTGAATTTCCAAAGAAAACTCACAACTGGTGATTGTACACTGCAGACAGAAGACCGTACAATAGGGATTCCTTTGAATTAACAGTTTTTGGAGTTGGCTGGGACTATTCATTTGCCTGCACATTCTTTAATCAACAACAGTCCTTGAGGATCACAATATCAAGGTAAACATGAAAGGACACTTGCTAGGAAAATGGACATCTGGGCCTTCAGGTTTTATGAAGGAAAAGGCTATATCTTCTAACAGTCGATTTAATGTTTTAATTTCCATTCACTTGTGGTTTAATTTAGACATGGTTTCCCAGGGGTAACATTTTTGCCAAGGACCTCTAAATCTGCAGACTGCTCAGACTTTGACTTGGTGGCCTTTGGTCTCTGTCCTGGATGGGTTAATTTTCCTTTACTTCATGAGAAAGTTTATCCAGGTAAGTGAACTATGTCATCCTCCCCCAACATGATCCTCCTGTGCCTTTATGGGGTTTTTTCTTTCTCACCTACTTCAAACATGCCTATACTCAGTGCTTCCCCACTTATTCCTCCTCAAAAAACAATAGAAACCCCCAAAATCGTCAGTAAATGATCTTCTTGAATTTGTCCAATGGATCCCCAAGTTTAAAACTTCTACTCTGACGGTATAATTTCCCCAGATATCAAGCTGGGAGGAAATTTTTTGGAGATAGGGCCCCTTGAAAACATTTGAGCATGCTGTGTAAGTGAATTTGCTAACTAAGGGCTGGTTACCTTAGGTACTGTTCTTGTTTCCCCTATGTATGTTTTGTTCTATTATTGGCAGACATGCCTCTAGAGTATCCATATGGTACTATAGACCTGTCAGAGCATGAAGGTTCCCATTTGGGCTGTCTAACCAGATGAGGCCCCAATGGTGGTCCTCAGCTCTCATCTGAAAAGCCTGAATATTCTTGTCAGTGTGGTGTATGGGTACAAATCATAGATCTATATAAAGTAGCAAGAACAGAGAATGCTAGGTCTTAGGATGCATTTTCCTGATAGCCTGGTCTCCCTCTCTGAAACATAGCAATTGAATGAAACACCACATTGTCCATTCTCTGCGAGTTCCTAAGGCAAGGGTAAAGAGGGGTCTTAGGGCATTTGTAAACCAAAACCAGTTAAACAGGCAGATTTACATGCACTAGAGGACAAATGAAGGTACAAGGATTAGTCCTATGGCTCCTCTCAAGTTTATCTCTGCATGACTGAAAAACTCTAGTAAAGGCACATATGTACAATGATATCTGGGTGATGCTAGGGCAATATAATTTCTCTCCTGTTTTTTAACCTCCGGGGCATCCCCCAAACTTTCCCCAGTCAGCTCCTTAGGTTCCAAGATTGGTTTCCCCATTTTCCCACAACAAGCAACTTTGAAGCCAGAAGTCCATCCCCTTTTTTTCTCATGTGGACTCCCCACTTCTCCTTTGCCATGGTGAATCCCCAAGCCAGAACAATTTTTCCCCAATATTGCCCTCCTATCTTGTTGTATTTCCATTCAAGCAAAAGTCACTTACAAAGAACAAATGACTTTTGTTTGGCCATTAACAACCCACTAAGAAAAACACACAATTACAAAATTATCCAAGAAATCTTGGAAAGAAAGTCAATTGTGATTCCCTATGGTTTTCAACAGAAATGGAAGTTTAGTTTGCTCATCTCAGTGAATAAATCCCTCTGTACTTCTTTCTCCCCTCCATTACTAAACTGTGGCAGATACAGGTCTTTGCCAGTTGATGCCACTATTATCAACTGGAGATTAAAAATCTAGTCCCCACCCCCCTAAAGTTTAACCAAACCAAATGTTCCAAGTCCACACAAATACAAGAAATACCTTTCTTATGGCTTCAAAGATAAAAATCCTTAATTGATGTCTTAAACTATAAAGATATCTTCTCATTTTCCTTTATACAAGAAAAGTAATACATGGTCATTAGCCCTCCTTAGAATCCACATGTGGAAATTTCCTTCTGACAGGATATGCATAAACCCCTGATCATGATAATTGTGATCCCCTCATCTTGTGGAACTGGTTTCCTTTAGTTTCATCTCCTTCTTCTGGAGACACAGCAAGACCTAGAATAATTCATGGGAGGTCAAATGTCTTCCTCACACCTTAGGGTTATTAAATGAACTTATTTTTCACCTAAAGACAAACGAAAATCCAGCTACCTCACATAGATTTCTTATTTTCTGTTCTTGTTACTAAACAATCCTAATACTCCAACCACCAAAAGGAGTCGCACAGGGAAACATAAGACCCCAAAACGTATAGTATCAGTATGAGATGTATAAATAAAAAATTAAAAATCACCTTCATGAAAGTCACTCTGTGTGACAAATCAGTATTCCCTCCCAGCCATTTTAGCTATCTGCAAGTAGGTATTAATGTGATTAGTTAAATTTTAGAGGGTGTTTATTTTTGTTCAAAGTTATAAAAAAAGAAGTGACTTGGATTATTAACTGACTTAATCGATCGGTAAGCTCACGCTATCCAGAAATTTAAAAAATTCACGTTTTTGCCAAGCTTTGATTTTCTTCATAGTTGAAAAAAGGACTACCTATATAAGATATTTTATTTTTAAATTTATATTTGAATATATGGTAAAGAAAGCAATGCAATATACTGTTCAAAAGGGTTCAAAACGAATGAAAATGGTTAAAATTAAGCCTTCACGGACAAAATACTGCTACTCAAAATATACAAAGAAAACCTACTTAGAATTTCAACAATAGAAAAATGAACAACTAAATTTTAAAAATGGTCAAAAAACCTGCACAGATGCCTCAGTAAAGACATACAGATATTAATAAAGCATGAGAAAATATGCTCAACATCATAATATCATCAAGAAGTTGTAAAATAAAACAAGGAGCTATCACTATAATACTCATTAGAATGGCCAAAATCCAAAACACTGACATCACCAAATAACAGCGTAAAGATGTGGGAAATAAACAGCTCTCGTTCATTATTGATAGGAGTACAGAGTCCCCTTTGGAAAGACAGTTTTGGTGGGTTGGGGTTTTGGCTTCAGTGGTATGAGTGCTTCACGCTAGCATGTGCGCGACCAGGGTTTTCGATTACTCAGCACCACGTAAAGACCAATGCATTGTGTACAACTAAATGCAAATAAATAAATATTTTTAAAAAAGAAAGACAGTTTGGTGATTTTCTTACAAAAACTAAACCCACTCCTTATCATATTATCCCACAATAGCAACGCCTTAGTATTTACCTAAGTCGAGTTGAAAACTCATGATGCCCACAGAACCATAAACATGCACATGGGATGTTTAGAGCAGCTTTATTTCATAATTACCAAAATGTGGAAACAATCAAGATGTCCTACCAATAGCAAATGGACCAAACACGGGGTACCTCAAGAACCACAATGAAATATTATTTGGCCTTAAATAAGAAATGAGAAATATCAATCCATGAGGCATCCCCTTAAATGCATGTTACTAAATGACAGAAGCCAGTCTAAAAAGACTATATGATTCCAACTATATGAATTCTGGAAAAAGGCAAGACTATGGATACTGTAAAAAGATCAGTGGTTGGTCAGCAGTGAGAGGGAGGAAGGGATAAATAGACAAAGCAACAGTGTTTCTTTATAGGGCATTGAAAAACTTTTGTACGATACTATAAATGGTGGGAATACATTTGTTTTTCAACTCTTAGAAAGTACAACCACCCAAGAGTGAACACTAAATGTAAACTATGGCGACTTTTGTTGTTAATGCAAGAATTCAATGTAAGCACATCCATTATAATCAAAGTACCACAACCGCGGTATGGGATGTTGATAGAGCTGGGAGAGGCTGGGGGGTGGGGGGTAAGGAAATATGTAGGAAACTCTGGGTGTGTTTCCACTCATGTTTGCTGTGAAACTTAAAACTGCTACCAAAAATGTGAAATAAAAATAAAAATACAGGAGGACAGGATGTTTCCCAAAATATAAAAAAGTAAACCTTTATTCCTTCTCCTAATCCTGCTAAGGTACCCATGAATCTCAGATAGTACATTCCCCAGAAGTCCATGGAATGACATTCTAAATCCAATAGATATGTCAAAGGCTTTTGTTTAGGAAATCCTTACTGGATTGAGCCAGCTAAACTTTTGCCTCACGTTGACAAGTTGAAATTTAATGGCCTCTTTTTCCTCTAGCAGTGCTCTGAGGGGGGTGTGAAGAAGTAGTGAAATGGCAAAAGGTAGGAATTACCAGGTATGAGGCATCAAGGAGCATGTATCCATCCACCACAAAGGGATCTTTCTGTGATAAGCTGAGAGGATGACCCCTTAGGACTATGTCCACAATTGACAGATCCAACTAGGAAATTCATGGGTAACAAGATGTATGGCAATTAAAAATGGCGGAGAAGACCGTATTTCACTTATCATATCCAGTTCTTCCTCCCATCTGCATCCCCCAATTAAAAACCCTTCTGATTAATATGTCTTCTATTTATAGATCCGTATTTTTTTCATTCAATAAATATTGTTATTAAGATGTAGGGAGGGTGAATTCCCTGGTATTTGGCCTGAGCAACATAAGCAAGATGAAAGTTGTCATACAGGAAGGTGTTTTGTACTGTGTCAACTTAGCTAAGCTGAGACGAGATGCTTCATAGAATTTCCTTACCTCTGGCCTGTCACCTGAACTACAGACTAAATAACCATCTTGAGTATGGTATGGTATCTGTATTAGGGGGAGCCAAAAGAGAAATTTTTTCATGATAATCAAAGGAATACATGAATTGAAAACATAATCCATTACACTCTGAGCGTCAGTGGAGCAGGTGCTGGGCACCACTGCAGCATCACATACACTGTCACTGATTATTTTTGATCACTTTGTTTGGGAGCCAGAGGGTAACCAGTAGCTAGGCCCCAAAGCCCCTCCACCACACACTTGATCTCCCCTCCTTTAGGGCTTTTTCAGATTCCTGGGCCAGGTGTCCTGTGAACCTCCATGGCAAAGAGATGGGCTTCTATTTTTTTCAAGTTACCTGCATCATCCAAGGTCAAAGGCATTGAGAACCACACACAAGGCTTTGTCCTCGAATGCTTCCAGATAGACCTTGTGTGTTCCAGGTGGTTCCTTCGCCTCACTCTTGCTGCATGCTCCCGTTCCCTTCCTGGTGGCTTGTGACAACTGACCCCCAGTGGTATCAGGCTCACCCTCACATGCCAAAGCAATCAGCCATCCCAAAGACTTCTACACCTAGCCTTTTTTTTGTGGCTCCATGATTCATGACTTTACTCCTGATCCTCCAGAAGTCCTTCTTCCTTTTTATCTTTTTTTTTTATTTTTATGTTTATTTTAATTAGTTATACATGACAGTAGAATGCATTTATGCAGTTTGAATCATATCCTACCAAAGATGGGATATAATGTCCATCCATTTTTCTGAGAGTAATATGTTGCAGAATCATTATTGGTCATGTATTCACAAATATACCTACAGTAATAATGTCTGTTTCATTTCATACTATCTTTCCCATCCCCAACATCCCCACCCTCCCTCTCCCATCACTTCCCTTAGATGTTATTCTACAACACCTTTATTTTGCCTAAGCATCAACCCATGATAGTCTGATGGGTTTCAACCACTATAAATAAAATGGTAATTCCATAATCACTATTGTGATCCAATTCTCTGTTCAAAACCACTGGGATACACTGTGAAAGAAGCATCATCTTGGGTACAAGATAAGCAGTTGGGTTTGAAAATGTTAAAACTAAAAATTCTAAACAGGAACCAAAGGGGGATTTCAAATAGGAAAGCTTTGATGCTTTAATATTCTCTATAGATTCCAGTGAAGAGGTCCAAACTGGATATCAGAGATTTGGAAACCAATCAGTGTATTAAGATAGTCCCTAAACCTCCTCACGCCTAAATGAGGATCATCAAAGAACAAAGTGTAAAAGAGAAGAAAAGCAGTATAATGATCAAGTTCCAGGAAGGTTTTTGCAACATTAAGAAAATGAAGCGCAGAGAATACATACTGAAAAGAGCAAATATAGATTACAAGACCAAAGAAAAGGAATAGAAATGAACATAGGTGTATCAGGACATTCTGACTAAGCCTATAAAGATGATTGAAATGCTTGTATACTACTCAAGAAGATGAGATAAACATTAACTGTGGTCAAAGATTTGTTTTTTTTTTAAATAAATCCCCTCTAAATGATATGATGGTGTATTTGTTTGCATTATCACCCAACTGGCCAGGGACTCTCCATTAATTAGGAACAATGATAGGTTTAAGAGCATTAGCAGGATAATTCAGGGCTGGCTATAACAGCAATTACAGTAAAACACAATAATAAAATAAGAAATCCACATCAATCATTCAAAACAACTCCTAGAAAATGAGGTATTTTATAAAGATAATGAGGTTGCTGTTTCATTTCTCCAGACCCTGGTTTATGTAACACAAGCCAGAGGTAATTCCCATAGCCAGTAGCCACCTGAAGCCAATTGGGGCCGCTTGGAGCATCAAAGCCGCTGGAATTGAAGTTCCAGAGGCGAACTGGAAACAAACAGCCTATTTTATTCTGATAACACGTTTCTCTTCTGCTCTAACATCGACTTTAAACACACACCACACACACCACCAAACAACCAACACAACCAAATGGCTGCAGACCCGATCAGCAATCTCACACAAGTCTCTATGAGATCCCGGCCAAGTCCCCACAAGATCCCGTGCCAAATCCCTGAGACTTACGGAAGGCGGCAATGCCCAAACCATCTCCATGGCCCATAAGACAACCGAAATCTTAGCCATCTCACCCAAACAAGGGCTCACCATGCATTAGCCAAGGGGAACAATTTGTGCCTCCCAGAAACATTTTGCAATTGTCTGGAAATATTTTTGGTTGCCATAAAATCCCCAAGGAACCCATGTATAGCATCTAGTGGGACAGAGGCCAGGAATGCTATTAAATAATCCTAACAGTGTAAAAGATATCCCCTCAGACACATGTGAAAAATAATACGGTTTAAGAAATCCTGACTGCTAGGGTCTGGCTACTTATCTCAGAAAGTAGAAATGAAATTTTTTAAATATATATATTTTGTTTTTAGTTTGTAGTCATACCCCAATACCTTAATTTTTAATTTTTTCTGTGGTACTAAGGATCAAACCCCATTGCCCAGCACATGCTAGGCGAGCAACTCTACCACTGACCCACAACCACCCAGGCCCCAGAGAATAATGTTTTTTTTATAAAACTACAACATCCAATTTTATTTTTCAGAAAGAATGATAAAAGGATGGAGGAGTGGAAGAAAAGTAAGGGAAGATACAGTTTTGGGAAAAGGAAGTGACATGGTAATGAACAATGCATATGGACTCTGTAAAGGATTATTAGGTCCTATAAACAACACTGACCAGATGAAGAAGCACTGAATATTCCAGATTGTTTAATAGGAGGTAGGAAGTTATATTCCACGTCAGCCCTTACAGATTCCACAAATTGTTCCTTAGGACATTGCTTTACTGTAGCTGCTGGGACCAAAACACAGGAGAAATACATTAAATATCAGCAGCAATATTTGGAGGATTAACCCAGGAATAAGATCAACAGGCAATGATCTTCAGCTTTCCTCCCCCCTACTCTGTGTACCCATTAGTGACAAGCTCTCTTGCTGGTGCCTCTAATAAAACGGAAGCAGGGGAGAAGTAGCAAAAACCTAGACCTAGCCTGGCGCGGTTGCGGCCGCAACGTGCCTGTAATCCCCAGCACCTGGGAGGCTGAGGCAGGAGGATCACAAGTACAAAGCCACAGCCTCAGCCATGGCAAGGCACTTGGCAACACTGAGATTCAACCCCCAAGTACAAAAAAAAAAAAAAAAAAAAAAAAAAAAAAAAAAAAAAAAAACCTAGACCTAGTACGTCCAATGAGTTAAAAGAACAAGGTTAGTTTTGCTCATTGTAAAATTGGGTCCAATTATGAAGAAAAATAAATGAATTCTACTTATTTCCTCTAGATATATCTTAGCCTGGTCATGATAATTTCCCAGCTGACATTATCATCCACTTTAACAGGCAACATAGAGGAGAGGCTGCAGATGGAAGTTCTTACGAATCAGCCACCATGCTACACCATGTGCTTCTAGTTTCAAAAGGCTTCTATGAACTCATGAGTAATTTTTATAAAATAAATTTTGTGGAAAGACCTCAGTAATTAGGCAGCACCAGGTTGGGAAGGAATGGGAGAGCCATAAAAAGAGTGCCAAAAAAAAACCAACCAAAAATGCATGTTGCGCAAACTCACACACCTCCACAGTCTCCTGCAATATTACCCTTGGCACCTCTCTTCCATGGGGTATGCCCACAGGGGAACCAAGTATCAGGCCAAAACCTCCAATTGGGGGTCCTTTTGCCTTATAACCAGCACAGAAAAAAAAAAAACCTACATGTAAATTGCCCACTTTCATCATTGCATGGAAACACAGGTACATTAATATAGTACATTATCTTCATCAAGAAAAAAGAGTGTCTAATATGGTTTAATAAATTAAGTGTAACCCCAAAAACTCATGTATAAAAAACAATGCCAAGAGAGTTTAGCAGCTGAACTGTGATTGGGATTTATGAGAGGCTTAACCTAATCAGTGCATTAATCCCCCAACAAGGGATTAACTGGGGAGGTAACTGTAGGCAGGTAATTGATGGCTGGAGGAAGTAAGATCTCAGGGCAGCGTGCCATGGGGTATATAATTTAGTCCCATGTCCCAGGATTTTCTCTTCAGCTTCCTAGTGCCATTTATCCGTGAGGCACTTGGCCTTCCATCCACAACCTTCAGCCCGGATGTACTGCCTTCAACCTCCAAACCCAGAGCAATATGGAGTTGTCCATCTATGAATTCAATCCTCTGAAAAGTAAATGCCCCAACTAAATTTTTTCCTTCCCCTACGCAAAAGTTCTTGATGGGTATTCTGGTCCACATAGCCCCATCAAAATTAAACTGACTAAAACGGTGGCAGACTACACCTCCACTTGCCTTTTGGTCCTAAATGAATCAACATGCCCATCAGTTGCCTTGACCATCTCCCAAGGTACTTGTCATTCCTGTACACACACTAACCCATCCCCTTATCGCAAGCAACTTGGACCCTCATTCTGAAGGGCAATCCTCAGACCACAACAGAATGGTTGGCCTTCCATATGTTGTAACCAGAAAATGTCACAAACCCAAGACTGTCCCCAGCCAATTAGGGAGAGAAGTAGAATTACTGCGTATGACCCCAACATTCCCTGCCCCTACGACATAAACCAACAGATGCTTATGTTCTTTATTTACGCCCCCCAGAGGTCCCCAGCAATGGCCCAGTTGACCACAACTGAACTTCCTGCTCATGCACAAAGCCCCAACTCTCTCTACTATGCCTACCAGTTCCTCTGACTCAGCTCTCTTTTCCCTCAACAGTAGCATCTTGGATTAGCCTCCCAGAATAAACTACTTGCCACTCAAATCCTCCTACACAGAAAATGCATTCCAGGAAACCCAGGACTACAGACAACAAACAAATGCAACAACTGAAGATCTTGGTCCAACCCCATGCTGGTGTGGGCAGATAGAACCTCTATGGTAAGGGAGATGTAGCCTGAGATGTACGCCCCCAACATGGAACTGGCAAAGCAGAGAAAACCTGGTAGATATCAAGGAAACAAAGTTAATGGGTTAGCAAACTGTGACTAACTATATCAACCCTATGCAGCGTTTATATTTTACTAAAGTCAGTCATGGTGGAAATTAATTTAAAAAGCAGAGATATATAGAGAGATAGGGAAGAATGCAGTAC
>JAKELJ010000915.1:0-13308 GCA_025594165.1 Tamias sibiricus
AGCATTAACCATAGAGGAATTAAACTACAGGCGTTTATCAGTGAAATTCGCCTAATCATGGTAAACATCCAATAACTTGTAAAAAAAAAAAACCGTGATCGTGGGAATGACCCAAATTTGGGATCCATGAGGGCACAAGAGAGAATCAATTTGTCAGAGTTTCATTGACATACACAAAGAAACATAGGTTCCCAGAAGGCAATGAAACATGGAACTATTTCCAGTTGCTAAACGCTTTTCTGTGCGTTTGAAACTCTTTTGCTACCTAGTGATTCAGCTATTGAGATACTTGAACCAGGCCAGGAGCCAGGTGCTCGTGTGATTCTGAAGTGGTTTTCTGCATTTTCAAAGTTACTGAGCATAACCATTGAGGAATTAAACTTACAGGCACTTTCAGTGAAATTCGCCTAAACAGGTAAACATCCAATAGGCTCTAAACAAAAAACCGTGATGGTGTATTGACCAAATTTTAGGGGAGCCATGAGGGCACAAGAGAGAAATCATTTTGTCAGAGTTTTCATTGAAATACACAAAGAAACCTGGTACGCCACAAAGCAAAGAAACATGAATATTCCAGTTGGCTAAAATCTTTTTGTGATTTGAAACTCTTTTGCTTACCTAGTGATTCCAAGCTTTGAATACTTGAACCAGGACAGAAGCACAGTGTTCTCTTGTGACTGAAGTGTAGTTCTGCGTTTTTAAATTCTAGCATTAACCATAAAGAATTAAACTCACAGGCGTTTTCCAGTCATTTTTCGCCTAATCAGGTGAACACTCCAATAGACCTGTGACCCAAAACAACCATGAATGGTGGATGACCAAACGTGGGGAGCATTGAGGTGGGCACATGAGAAGAAATCATGTTTGTCTTGGAGTTTTCATTGAAAATAAACAAAGAACCGTAGTGCCCCAAAGCTAAGAAACATGGAAAGATTTACAGTTCCGCTAAAACGCTTTTCTGTGAGTTAGAAAGTCCTATTTTAACCTAGGTGAATCAGCTTTGAGCATACTTGAACCAGGAAAGAAGCCAGTGTGCTCTTGTGATCCAGAATCTGCTTTTCAGCATTTTCAAGGTTCTAGCATTTAACCAATTAAAGAATTAACTCACAGGCGTTTTCCAGGCATTTTCCATAATCCAGGTAAATACCCATAGACTTAAAAAAAACACCCATTGATGGTGTGGAATGACCAAACTGGGGAGCCATGAGGGGCACATAAGAGAATCATTCTTTTCAGAGTTTCATTGAAAATGCACAAGAAACCTAGTGCCCAGAAGCTAAGAAACATGGAATTATTTCCAGTTGCTAAAACGCGTTTGTTGAGTTTTGAAACTCTTTTGCTACCTAGTGATTCACTTTGAGATACTTAGAACCAGACAGAAGCACAGTGTGCTTCGTTGTGAACTGAAGATTTGTTCTGTTTTTTTAAGTTCTAGCATTAACCATTTTAAGAAATTAAACCCACAGGCGTATTCAGGCATTTTCCGCCTAATCAGGGTGAACATCCCATAGACTGTAAACAAAACACCCATGATGGTGTGATGACCCAAACGTGGGGAGCATTGATGGGCACATGAGAGAACCATTTTGGCAAGATTTCATTCAAATGACACAAAGAACCTACTGCCAGAAGCTAAGAAACATGAACAATTCCAATTGGCTAAATCGCTTTTCTGTGAGTTTGAAACACTTTTGCTACCTAGTGAATCAGCTTTGAGATACTTGAAAACCATGACAGGGCAAAGAGTGCTCTTGTGATCTTAAGTGGTTTTCTCTTCTGCATTTTCAAAGATCTAGAAAACATTAACCATTGAGGAAAATAAACTAACAGCGCTTTCAGTGAAATTCCCTAATCAGGTAATAGTCCAATAGCTCTAAAACAAAAAACCCGTGATGGTGGATTGACCAAATTTGGGGACCATAGGTGCACAAGAGAGAATCATTTTGTCAGAGTTTTCATTGAAATACACAAAGAAAACCTAGTACCCAATGCAAAAAAAACATGGAATTATTTCCAGTTGGCTAAAACGCTTTCTGTGAGTTTGAAACTCCTTTTGCTACCTAGTGTTCCAGCTTTGAGATACTAGAACCAGGAAAGAACACAGTGTGCTCTTGTTTAACTAAAAGTGTTGTTCTGCAATTTTTAAAGATCTAGCATTACCATTAAGAAATTAAAACTCACAGGCCTTTTCAGGCATTTTCGCGCTAATCAGTAACAATCCATAACGTAAACAAAACACCCTTGATGGTGGCAATGACCAAACTTTGTAGCTTGAGGGCACATGAGAGAATCATTTTTTTCAGAGTTTCATTGAAATACACAAAGAAAACCTAGTGCCCAAAGCTAAGAAGACATGGAATTATTTCCCATCTAGCTAAAACCTTTTCTGTGAGTTTTGATCTCTTTGCAAACTAGTGATTCAGTTTATGAGATACTTGAACCAGGGAGTAGCACAGGTGTTCTCTAGTGAGTGAAGTGCTTTTCTAGCATTTTCAAAGTTCTAAGCCTTAACCATTGAGGAATTAAACTAACATCGTTTTTCAGTGAAATTCGCCTAATCAGGTAAACATCCAATAGGTCTCTAATACAAAAAACCCGTGATCGTGGGATGACCAATTTGGGGACTCCACCATGAGGTCACAAATAGAATCATTTTGTCAGAGTTTCACTGAATAACACAAAGAAACCTAGTACCACAGAGCTAAGAAAACAAGGAATTATTTCCAGTTGGCAAAATCGCGTTATCTGTGAGTTTGAAACTCTTTTGCTAAACTAGTGCTTCAGCTTTGAGATACTTGAACCATGACAGTAGCAAAGTGTGCTCTTGTGATCTGAAGTGGTTTTTTCTTTCTGCATTTTTCAAGTTTCTAGCATTAACATTGATGGCAATTAAACTACAGGCCTTTCAGTGAAAATTCCCAATATCAGGGTAAATATCCAATAGGCTCTAAACAAAAACCCTGAAGTGTGGATAGACCAAACTTGGGGAGCCATGAGTGGCACAAAAGAGAATCATTTTCTCAGAGTTTCATTGAAATACACAACGAAACCTAGTTCCCAGAAGCTAAGAAACATGGAATTAATTCCATTTGGCTAAAACGCTTTTTTCTGTGAGTTTGAAACTCTTTTGCTACCTAGTGAGACATCACTGAGATACTGAACCAGAAAAGAAGCCCAGTAGTGGCTCTTGTGACCTAAAGTGTTGTTCTCGTATTTTTAAAGTTCTAATCATTAACCATGTAAGAAAAAACTCACAGTCGTTTTCAGCAATTGAGCCAAATCCGGCGTAAACATCCAATAGACTCTTAAACAACACACCCTTATGGTGGGATGACTCACACTTGAGGATCCCTTGAGGGCACATGAGCAAATCATTTTTTTCAGAGTTTCATTGAAATACACAAAGAAACCAAGTGCCAGAAGCTAAGAAACATGTAATTATTTCTCAGATCGCTAAAACGCTTTTTCTGTGGGGGGGGGAGATTGAAACACTTTTTGCTAACTGAGTGATTCAGTTTTGAGATAACTTGAACCAGGACAGGAGCGACAGTGTGCTCTTGCGATATGGAAGTTGCCTTTTCATGCATTTTGAAAGTTCTAAGCAATAACCATTTGAAGAAATTCAACTAACAGGCGATTACATTGAATTTCCGCCTAATCAGGGGTAAACATAGCCATAGGCACTAAACAAAAAAACCGTGATGGTGGATTGAACCAAATTTGGGATAACCCATTAGGGGCACAAGAGAGAATCATTATTGTCAAGAGTTTTCATTGAAATACACAAACGAAACCTAGATACTCACTCAATCTAAGAAACATGGAATTAATTTTAAAGTTTGGCTAAAACGCTTTTCTGTGGAGTTATAAAACCACTCTTTTGCAACCTAGTGATTCAGCTTTTGAGATACATGAACCAAGGAGAGAAGCACAGTTGTGCTCTTGTGAACAAAAGTGGTTTTTCTGGCGTTCTTTCAAAGTAATAGCTTTAACCATTTTAAGAAATTAAACTCACAGACGTTTTCAGACATTTTCCTCCCAAGTCAGATTAAACAATCCAATAGACCCTGTAAACAAAACCACTCATGGATGATGGGATGAGACCAACTTCCATTGGGAGCCTTGAGGGACACATTAGCAGAATCATTTCTTTCAGAGAATTCATTGAAATACCCAAAGTAAACCTATTATGCCCATAAGCTAAGAACCAATGGAATTATTTCAGCTCACTAAAAACGCTTTTCTGTGAGTTTGAAATCTCTTTTGCAAACTCGTGATTTCAGCTTTGAGATACATGAACCAGGACAGCGAAGCACAGTAGTGCACTTGTCCATATGAAGTGCTATTTTCTGCATTTTGTCAAAGTTCTAGGCCCTTTTAACCCACTGAGGAATTAAACTAACGATGCATTTTCAGTGAAATTCCGCCTAATCAGGGGTAAACAACCAATAGGCTCTATAAACAAAAAAACCTTGATTGACTGGGATGACCAAATTTGGGGAGCCATGGAGGGGCACAATGAGAAGATTCATTTTAGTCAGAGTGTTTCATTGATAATCCTCAAAGAAACCTTGTGCCCAGAAGACTAGAGAAACAAGGAAATAAATCCAGTTGTGCGAAAAATCTCATATTTCTGTGAGTTTGAAACTTCTTTTGTTACCTATTGATTCAGCTTTGAGATTCTTGAACCAGGACAGAATAGGTACAGTGTGCTTTTGGTGATCTGAAGTGCGTTTACTGCCCATTTTCCAAGTTCTATGCATTCTACCCCACTGAGAAGAATTAAACTTACAGGCGTTTTCCAGTGAACTTTCGGCCGTAATATCATGGTGAAACCATCCAATAGGCCACTATACAAAAAACCCAGTGATCGTTGGATTGACCAAAATTTTTTGGGTGGAGGCCATGAAGGGGGCACAAAGGAGAAATCATTATTGTCAGAGTTTTCATTTGTCAATACACCAAGAAACCTAGTTCCCAGAAGCTAAGAACATGGAATTATTTCCAGTTGGCTAAATCGCTTTTCTGTGAGTTTGAAAGTCTTTTGCTACCTAGTGATTCAGTTTTGAGATATTTGAACTAGGACTGAGGCACCTTGTGCTCTTGTAGATATGAAGTGCTTATCTGCATTTTCAAAGTTCCTAGCATTAACCATTGAAGAATTAAACTACAGGGCGTTTTCCCAGGTGAATTTCGCCTAATCAGGAAAACTTCCAATAGGCTCTAAACAAAAAACCCGAGATGGTGGATTGGACCAAATTTGGGAACCATGAGGGGCACAATAGAGATGGTGCATTTTTGTCAGAGTGTTTCATTGAAATACACAAAGATCTCTAGTACCCCACAAGCTAAGAAACCTTGAATTATTTTAAAGTTGGCCTAAAAACGCTTTTCTGTGAGTTTAAAACTCCTTTTCTACCAGTGATCAGCTTTGAGATACTTGAACCAGTGAGAGAAGCACAGTGTGCTCTTGTGAACTAAAGTGTTTTTCTGCTGCGTTTTTAAAGTAATAGCACTCTAACCATTTAAGAATTAAACTCACAGGCGTTTTAGGTGCATTTTCCGCCTAATCAGGTAAACATCCAATAGACCTGTAAACAAAACACCCTTGATGGTGGATGACCAAACCCATTGCAGCGATTGAGCGGGCACATGAAGAGTCATTTTTTCAGAGTTTCATTGAAAACACAATGAAACCTAGTTAACAGAAGCTAAGAAACAATGGAATTATTTCCAGTTATCTAAAACGCTTTTCCTGTGAGTTTGAAACTCTTTTGTTACCTAGTGATTCAGCTTTTAAGATACTTGAACCAGGAAAGAAGCACAGTGTGCTCTTGTGATCTGAAGTGCTTTTTCTCTCTGCATTTTCAAAGTTCTAGCAATAACCACTGAGGAAATAAAACTAACAGGCGTTGTTTTTTCAGTGAAATTCGCCTAATCCGGGTAAACATCCAATAGGCTCTATACAAAAACCCGTGACGTGGGATGACCAAATTGGGGAGCCATGAGGGCACAGAGAGAATCATTTTGTCAGAGTTTCCTTGCAATACCACAAAGAAACTAGTTTCCCAGAAGCTAAGGAAACAGGAATTATTTTCCAGTTGGCTAAATCGCTTTTTCTGAGAGTTTGAAACTCTTTTTTGCTACCCTAGTGAGTCAGCTTTGAGTATACTTTGAACCAGAAAGAAGCACAGTGTGGCTTTTGTGATATGACGCTTTTTCTCTGCATTTTCAAAGTTCAGCATTAACCATTGAAGAATTAAACCTAACAGGCATTCAGTGAATTTCGCTAACCAGGGAAAACATCCAATAGGCCTAAACAAATCCCGTGATGGTGGATTGACCCAAATTTGGGAACCATGATGGTCACAACATGAGAATCATATTCTCCGATTTCCATATGAAATACACAAAGAAACCTAGTACGCACCCAAGTCTAGGAAAACATGGAATTAATTTTCCATTTTGGTAAAACGCTTTTCTGTGAGATTGAACTCTTTTGCTAACTAGTGAATCTTCAGTTTTGAGATACTTGAACCAGGACAGGAGCACAGTGTGCTGTTGTGATATGAAGTGCTTTTCTCTGCCTTTTCAAAGTTCTAGCATTAACCAATGAGGAATTAAACTAACCGGCGTTTTCATTGAAATTCGCCTAATCAGGTAAATATCACATATGCTCTAAACAAAAAACACGTGATGGTGGATTGACCAAACTTGGGAGCCATGATTGTTGCACAAGAGATAAACATTTTGTCAGTGAGTTCATTGAAATACACAAAGAAACCTAATACCCACAACTAAGAAACATGGAATTATTTCCAGATTGGCTAAAAGCGCTTTTCTTGAGTTTAGAAACTTTTTGCTACCATAGTGAATCAAGCTTTGAGATACTTGAACTAGGACAAGAAGCACCTTTGCACTTGATATGAAGTGCTTATCTGCATTTTCAAAAGTTCTAGCATTAACCATTAAAATTCAACTACAGGCGTTTTTCAGTGAATTTTAGCCTAATCAGGGAAAACATCCAATCGGCTCTAAACAAAAACCCCTAGATGGGCCTGGATTGACCCAAATTTGGGAACCATGAAGGGGCACAAGAGAGAAAGCATTTTGTCAGAGTTTTCATTGAAATACACAAAGAAACCTAGTTCCCAAGAACTAAGAAACATGGAAATTAATTCCAGTTGGCTAAAACGCATTTCTGTGAGTTTGAAACTCTTTTGCTACACCTAGTGATTCAGCTTTGAGATACTTGAACGCATGAAAAGAAGCACAGTGTGCTCTTGTGAACTTAAGTCGTGTTCTGCGTTTTTAAAGTTCTAGCATTAACCATTTAAAGAATTACACTCACAGGCGTTTTCAGGCATTGTCGCCTAATCAGGGTAAACCATCCCAATAGAACTGTAAACAAAACACTCCTTGATGGTGGGATACCACACGTGAGGATCCTATGAGGGGCAACACTGAGGCAAATCATTTTTTTCAGAGTTTTCATTGAAATACACAAAGAAACGCATTGCCCAAAGCTAAGAAACATGGAAGTATTTCAGTTTCGCTAAAACGCTTTTCAGTGAGTTGAAACTCTTTTGCTAACTAGTGATTCAGTTTTGAGATACTTGAACAGGACTAAGGAGCACAGAGGCAGTTGTGATATGAAGTGCTTTTCTGCATTTTCAAGTTCTAGCATTAACATTGAGGAATAAACTAACAGGCGTTTTCAGTGAAATCTCGCGCCAAATCAGGGTAAACATCCAATAGGCCTCTAAACAAAAAACCCGTGATTGTGATTGACTAAATTTGGGGAGCCATGAGTGGGCACAAGAGAGAATCAATTTGTCAGAGTTTCATTGAAATACCACCAAGGGAAACTAGTACCCACAAGCTAAGAAATAATGGTATTATTTCCATTTGGCTAAAACGCTTTTCTGTGAGTTTGAAACACTTTTATGCTACCTTGTGATTCCACTTGAGACACTTGAACCAGGAGAGAGCACAGTGTGCTCTTGTGAACTAAAGTGTTGTTCGCGATTTTAAAGTCTAGCATTAACCATTTAAGAATTAAACTCACATGCGATTTCAGGCATTTTCGCCTAATCAGGGTAAACATCCAATAGACCTGAAACAAAACACCCTTGATGGTGGGATGCACCAAACATGGCATCATTGAGTGGCACATGAGAAGAGTCATATTTTCAGAGTTTCATTGAAGACACCAAGAAACCTAGTTCCCTAAAGCTAAGAAACATGGAATTATTTCCAGTTCTCTAAAACGCTTTTCCTGTGAGTTTGAAACCTTATTGTTACTTTAGTGATTCAGCTTTGGAGATAACTTGAACCCGGAAAGAAGCACAGTGTGCTCTTGTGATCTGAAAGTGCTCTTTCTGCATTTTCAAAGTTCTAGCAATTAACCACTGAGGAATTAAACTAACAGGCGTTTCATTGAAATACGCCTAATCAGGGTAAACATCCAATAGGCTCTATACAAAAAACACCGTGATCGTCGTGATGAAACCAAATTTGGGAGCCCATAGGGGCACAATAGAGAAACATTTTTTCAGAGTTTACATTGCAATACACAAAGAAACCTAGTTCCCAGAAGCTAAGAAACATGGAAATTATATCAGTTGGCTAAATCGTTTTTCTTTGAGTTGAAACTCATTTGCTACCAAGTGAGTCAGCTTTGAGGATACATGAACCAGGAAAGAAGCACAGTGGTGCTTTTGTGATATGAACGCTTTTCTGCATTTTCACGTTCTATACATTAAACCATTTAAGAATTAAATACAGGCAATTTTCAGTGAATTTCGCCTGAACCAGGGAAAAACATCCAATAGCTCTAAACAAAATCCCCGTGATTGGTGGATTGACCAATTTTAGGGGAAGCCAAGAGGTCAACAACCACAGAGAATCATTTTGTCAGAGTTTCATTGAAATACCACAAAGAAACCTAGTACGCACAAGCTAAGGAAACATGGGAGATTAATGTCATTTGGGTAAAACGCTTTTTTCTGTGAGTTTTTGAAACTCTTTTGCTAACTAGTATTCATTTTGAGATACTTTGAAACAGGACAGGAGCACATGTGCTGTGTGAGATATGAAGTCTTTTCTGCATATTCAAAGTTCTAGCATTAACCCTTGAGGAATTAAACAAACAGGCTTTTCAGTGAAATTCGCCAAATCAGGTAAATATCACATAGAGCTCTAAACAAAAAACCCCGTGATGGTTGATTTGACCCAAACATGGGGAGCCATGAGTGGGCACAAGAAGAATCATTTTGTCAGAGTTTTTCATTGAAAAACACAAAGAAACCTAATACCCCCACAAGCTAAGAAACGTGGAATATATTCCAGTTTGCTAAACGCTTTCCTGTGAGTTTGAAACTCTTTTGCCTACCTATTTATTCAGCTTAGAGATACTTGAACTACGGACAGAAGCACCTGTGCTCATGTGATATGAAGTGCTTATCTGCATTTTCAAAGTTCTAGCATAACCATGAAGAATTAAACTACAGCTGTTTTCAGTGAATTTAGTGCCTAATCAGGGAAAACACCAATAGGCTCTAAACAAAAAACCCTGAGATGGTGGATTGACAAATTTGGGGAACCATGAGGGGCACAACGAGAGAATATTGTTGTCAAGTTTCATTGAAATACACAAAGAAACCTAGTACCCACACAAAGCAAATAAACAAGGAATTATTTCCATTGGCAAAACTCTTTTCTGTGAGTTTTTGAAACTCGTTGCTACCTAAGATTCAGCATTGAGACACTTAACCCAGGAAGAAGCACAGTGTGCTCGTGTGAAACTAAAGTGTTTAATTATCCTGCGTTTTTAAAGTAATAGCGTTAACCATATAAGAATTAAACTCACAGGCTGTTTTCAGCATTTTCCGCTAATCAGGGTAAACAACCAATAGACTGAAAAACACAACACATCTGATGGTGGGATTACCAAATATGGGAGCCTAGAGGGGCACATGGCTAAACAAATAAACAAGATTCTGAAATACCCAAAGAAACCTAGTGCCCAGAAGCTAAGAAACAAAGAAATGTCTTTCCAGCACCCTAAAACTCTATTCTTAGAGTTTGAATCGTCATATAGCAAACTAGTGATTCAGTTTTGAGATACTTGAACCAGACAAGGAGCACAGTGAGCTCATGAATCTGAAGTTCTTTTCAGTCATTTTTCAAAGTTATCAAGAACATAAACCATAGAGGAAATAAACTAACAGGCGATTATCAGTGAATTTCGCCTAATCAGTGGTAAACATCCAATAGGCACTAAACAAAAAACCCGTGATGGAGGAATTGACTAAATTTGGGGATCCTTTAGGGGCACACGATAGAATCATTTTGTCAGAGTTTCATTGAAATTACACAAAGAAACCTAGTACCCACAAGCAAGAAACATTGAATTATTTCCATTTGGCTAAAACCTTTCTCCTGTGAGTTTGAAACCACCTTTTAGCTACCGTAGTGCTTACACTTTGAGAGAGACACTTGAACCAGGAGAGAAAGCACAGTGTGCTCTTGTGAACTAAATGTGTTGTTCAGCGTATTTAAAGTTCTAGCATTAACCCTTTAAAAAATTAAAACTCACAGGCGTTTTTTTTTTTTTTAGGCATTTTCGCCCTAATCAGGGTAAACATCCAATAGACTGGTAAACAAAAAACACCCTTGATATGGGATGACCATCTTTGGGAGCCTTGAGGGACACATGAGAGAATCATATCATCAAAGTATTTCATTGAAATACACAAGAAACCTACTGCTCAGAAGCTAAGAAACATGGAATTTATTTCCAGTTTCAGCTAAAATGCTTTTTCTGTGAGTTTGAACTCTTTTGTTACCTATGTGAACAGCTTAGATATTCTGAACCATGACAGAAAGCACAGTAGTGCCTCTTGTCATATGAAGTGCTTTTCTGCTTTTTCAAAGTTTTCAAGCTTTAACCCATTGGAAGAATTAAACTACAGGCATTTTCAGTGAAATTGCCTAATCAGTATATAATCCAATAGGCTCTAAACAAAACACCCTTGAATGGTGGGGAATGACCAAACTTGGGGAGCGACTGGAGGGGCACATTGAGAGAATCATTTTTTCAGAGATTCATTGCAAATACAACAAAGAAACCTTTGCCCAAAAGCTAAGAAACATGGAATTATTTTCCAGTTGGCTAAAATCGCTTTTCTGTGAGTTTGAAACTCTTTGTTACCTAGTGAATCAGCTTTGAGATACTTGAACCAGTACAGAAAGGACAGTGATGTGGCTCTGTGATATGAAAGTGCTTTTCTTTTCTGCTTTTTTCAAAGTTTCTAGCTTTAAACCATGAGGAATTTAACTACATGCGTTTTCAGTGAAAAATTCGCCTAAATCAGGGTAAATATCCCAAAGGCACCTAAATAAAAAAGACCCCTGATGGAGGGATGACCCAAATTTGGGATGCCATGAGGGTGCACAGGAGAATCATTTTGTCAGAGTTTCCTGAATACACAAAGAAACCTATTACCCAGAACAAAGAAACATGGAACAATTTCCCAGTTGGCTAAAATCGCTTTTCTGTGAGTTTGAAACTCTTTTTTCTACCAAGTGATTCAGCTATGAGATACTAGAAACCAGGACAGAAGGAACAACAGTGTGCTCATGTGAACTGAAAGCTTTCTGGCATTTTCAAATTTCTAGCTTAACCATTGAAAAATTAATCGTACAGGGCGTATTCAGTGGAAATTCGCCTATCAGGGTAAATATTTCACAATAGGCTCTAAACAAAAAACCTGTGAGATGGTGATTGACCAAACTGGGGAGCCATAGAGGGGCACAAGATAGAATCATTTTGTCAGAGTTTCATTGAATACACAAAGTAACCTAATTCCCGAAGCTAAGAAACATGGAATAATTTCCAGTTGGCTAAAACGCTTTTTCTGTGAGTTTGAAACTCTTTTTGCTACCAGTGATTCAGCTTTGAGATACTTGAACCAGGAGAGAATCACAGTGTGGCTCTTGTGAACAAAAGTGTTGTTCTGTTTTTTAAAGGTTCCTAGCATTAACCATTTAAGAATTCAACTCACAGGCGTTTTCAGGCATTGTCGCCTAATCAAGGGTAAACAACCTATAGACTGTAAACAAAACACCCTTGATGGTGGGATGACCACACTTGGGAGCCTTGAGGGCACATGAGCAATCATTTTTTCAGAGTATACATTGAATACACAAAGAACCTATTGCCAGAAGCTAATAAACATAGGAATATTTCCAGTTCGCTAAAACACTTTTCTGTGAGTTTGAAAACTCATTTGTTACCGTAGTGACTCAGCTTGAGATAACTTTGAACCATGACTGAAGCCCAGTTTGCGCTTGTCATATGAAGTGCTTTTCTGCTTTTTTCAAAGTTCTAGCTTTAAACATTGAAGAAATAAACTACAGGCGTTTTCAGTGAATTTTTGCCAAATCAGGGAAAACATCCCAATAGGCTCTAAACAAAAAACCCGTGATGGTGGATTGACCAAATTTGGTAACCCATGAGGGGACACAAGAGAAGAATCATTTTTGTCAGAATTTCTTTGAAATACACAAAGAAACCTAGTACCCACAAGCTAAGAAACATGGAATTGATTTAAAGTTGGCTAAAACGCTTTTCTGTGAGTTAAAACTCTTTGCCTACCTAGTGATTCCGCTTTGAGATACTTTAACTCAGTAGAGAAAGCAACTGTGTGCTCTTGTGAACTAAAGTTTTTTCAGCGTTTTTAAGTATATAGCATTAACCATTTAAGAATTAACTCAATGCTTTTCAGGCATTTTCGCCTAATTATGGTAAACATCCAATAACAGTAAGACAAAACACCCTGATGGTGGGATGACCAAACATGGCACATTGAAGGGGCAACATAGAGAGACATTTTTTTTCAGAGTTTCAATGAAATACCCAAAGAAACCTACTGCACGAAGCTAAGAAACATGGAATTATTTCCAGTTGGCTAAATCGCTTTTCCTGTTAGTTTGAAACACTTTTGCTACAGTGAGTCCGCTTTTGAGATACATGAACCAGGAAAGAAGCACAGTGTGCCTTTTTGTGATATGAAGTGCTTTTCTGCATTTTCAAAGTTCAAGCATTAACCATTGTAAGAATTAAACTACAGGCTTTTCAGTTAATTTCGCTAACCATGGAAATACATCCAATACGGCACTAAACAAAATCCGTGATGTTGGATTGACCAAATTTGGGGAACCATGAGGGCACAACAGAGAATCCTTTTGTCAGAGTTTCATTGAAATACACAAAGAAACCTAGTACCCACAAGCTAAGAAACA
>JAKELJ010000916.1:0-13299 GCA_025594165.1 Tamias sibiricus
TTCTCAGTTATTTTGGTGACAGTGATGAAAAGCTTGGCTAACACGCTGCAATCAGGCATTATGTCACCGGCAGGAGCTGCCTGGGCCGAACCTGGCTCTCTTGCCCACTATCTCAAGAGCAGGGCATTACTATTCTGCACTCAGATCGGTTTCAGCTCATGCATTTCTCTGTCCTCAACCTGTGGCCCTGGCCCTATCAGATTCTAACAGCGTACCGCAGTTCTTCATGGCTCCACCCCTCCCCATTTCTCTGCTAGCAGTCTGGCTGTGGTTGCCTCTGGATACTTTAAGAGGAATTGAGGTTTAGGCTAGGTGCAGGGGTGCATTCCTGTAATTCCAGAGATTTGGAAAGTGATGGCAGGGAGATTGGCAAGTTCGACGGCCAGCTTGGACAATTTAGCAGAAAATATAAGTGAGGGAGGCCTAGAAATGTAGCTCAGTGGTAGAGCACCTTCTGGATCAATGCCTGGTTTTAAAAGAGAAAAAAATGGGGGGGAAAACAAGATTTCTTTAAGGCTGGTGTTGCCGCCTGAAGCAATGGCCGCTTGGAAGCAATGATGCTGCGGGAAGAAGTTAAGAGGTGAACTGGAAACTAACAGGGCTTTTTATTTTGTTTAAGCTTCTCTCTTCTGGCTGTAACACCGGACTTTAACACGCACCACACACCCTCACCACCAAAATGGCGCCCACCCGGATCAGCAATCTTGGCCCAAGGGCTCTTCGAGATCCTGGGCCAGAGTCTCGTGAGACTACGGAAAGCAGCATTGCCCAAAACATCTCCTATGGCCAATAGTCAACTGCAATTTTAAGCCATCTCCCCAAACAGGGCTTCCTGCAAGACTTGGGTTTGTGGTCTCAGCGGTAGAGCGCTCGGCTAGCAAATGCGTGGGCCAAGGATTCAGATCCTCTGCACCACGTAGAAATAAAACACATTGTGGATTACTAAAGCAAATACATTAAATATTTTTTTAAAAAAAAGATTTCTTTAGCTCATTGTTCCTGGAAAACATGGTTCCAGGAGCATGTTCCAAGGGAGCATGGCACTAGCCTCTGGTGAGGGCCCTCTTGCTGTTATGGGGACAATAAGCCGAGAGCATCACATCTGTCTAGACAGAGGAAACTGGGCCAGCTTAGGTATCTCCTCTTATAAAGCTGCTTAATTGCCATTGAGGGGCTCTACCTACATGACGCTCATCTAATGCTCATCACCCCAAAGTTCTCATGTGTCAGCTTTTTCTATCACTGAGACCAAAATACCTAACATAGCACAACTTGAGAGGGGCAAAAAGTGTATTTTGGAGCCAGGCATGGTGGCGCACGCCTGTAATCCCAGCACTTGGGATGGCTGAGGCAGGAGGATCGAGAGGTTCAAAGCCAGCCTCTGCAATGGCGAGGCACTTAGCATCTCTAGTGTGACCCTGTCTCTAATAAAATACATAAAAAAAATTAAAAGGGCTTTGGGGTTGTGGCCCCAGTGGTCAAGTGCCCCTGAGTTCAATTTCTGTAGTCGCCTGAAGCGATGGCCGCTTGGAGCAAAGAAGCCGCGGGAAGAAGTTTTGAGACGAACTGGAAACAAACAGCTCTTTATTCTGGCAACTTTTCTCCCTGGCTCTAACTACACCCCGACACGCCGTCCACGCTCCTCTAACCTCTAAAATGGCGCAGACCTCCTCCGCAATCTCGCTCAAGTCCCTCGAGATCTCCGGCCAAGTCTCGCAAGATCCCGGGCCAAGTACGGAAGGCGCCAATGCCCAAACATGTCCAAAGCCAAAGCCCGTAGTCCACCGCAATTTAAGCCATCTCCCCAAACAGGGCTCCTGCATTTCCCCCCTTTTGTTTTAAAAGAGGTAATGCTCTAGGACGTCTATGTGCAACCAACATTCTTACCCGTCATCGGATAATCAAGGCTGTGCCCTTGACTCCTGTCTTAGGTTGATATGTCGGCCACATGAGACTGTCCCGTGCGACTGTGCCTGTCTTAGGTTGTCCCCCTCTGGGGATCTTACCCGTCATTGGCTAACCAGCCATCCAATGGAGCCCTTTAGGATCGACTGTGTATGATGACTAACAGCCGTCCAATTGTGAGGAGATGTTGCGGCTTTAAGGCAACAAGCCTTTTGGTGACGAGCCAAATTGTATAGCATATCAAATTGTTTAAACAAATTATTTGCCCTAAGTTTCATCAAGTAACACACTGAATTCTCTGGACAAATGTCCGCAAGTCATTGTCCCGTAAAGTCCCAAACAATGAAAGATCAAAATGTCCATTTGTTATAACACGTTGATGTAGGAGGTCCCATGCATGTAGAGCAGAGGCCACACTGTTGGTGAGGTTGTTTGATGCTTGAGCAGCAGGGATGCTTGTGGTGACCGCGTTCCCTGCAGCTATAGCAGCAACCGTCTTTTTTATATCTAGATAATGCCACCGGCAAATCTTCAGGGCCCGCTACCTAGAAACTCAAGCATCAATTATTAAAGGAAAGGCAGTGTTATTTCAGCACTGAGTGAAGAGTCGAGTTGTCAAACTAAAAAACAGAATTATTAGATTAGAAAATTAAAGTTGATTTCTGCTCACACACATTGTTTGTTTGAGCTCACACAAACATAAGTTGTCAAAATATCATATTGAGAACAAAAGAAAGAAAGACTGAGGGTATTTACTGTATTAAAGATAGATTAAAGAAAGCTAAAGGCACTTTGGAGAAATAATTTGTCAGCTGGAACCCTCAAGTCTCTGTATACACAGCAATTTTTTACCTGTTGAGATAATTGAAATTAATCAGCTATTAAACAAATGAAGTTAATAACAAATGAACAATCTTATGTCAAAACACCAAAATATTAGGTTATATAGCACTAGTCATATTGTTTGCTAAAGAGAAGTCCCAGGGATACCTATAATCAAAATTGAAAGTACCTTCATTTATAAAATTATTTACCTAAATTGAATACTCTTAACCTAAAATGAATTAAAGTTATTTGGATCCATATATATATATATATATATATATATATATATATATATTCTTTTTCATAAGCGCTTTGTTCTTTGTGACGTCACACTGGACAGACGAACAAACATACAAACATATATTTGTGACGTCACATTAACATGAAATGTAGACAAATGTACAGACATAAAGACATGTATAAAAAGAAAAAAAAATACAATTGTGTGCACACTAAAGAGAGATCTCCTCATCCCGGCCGGGAGGAATGACTCTTGAGTTGTGAAACATTTTGAAGGATACTTTTGAGGGAGTCATTCTATATCTTCATCTTGGTCTTCTTGATTTTGTACCTTTTTTATTAATCTTGATTCCTCAACAACTACATCTTGATCATTTTGATGTGGTACCTGCTTTATTAATCTAGATGGTATCCATATTGGAGAGGATTCGTGTTTTGGAAAAACACAAACAGATCCTCTCCCCCAAATTAATACTGGATCTGGACCCTTCCATGTACCTGAAAGAACATCCTTCCAGTAAACCAAGGGTTTATGTTGTTGGTGTGGATTCCAATGTCTGTCTCCAGCAGAATAACCATTAGAGTCTAAAGTTAAAAAATTTAAGGTAAACAGGGCAACTGCCAATCTGTCTTTAGGACTTTTCCAATTTCCTTCTTTTTGTTTTAATAACATAATTTTCAGTGTGCGGTTTGCTCTTTCAATAATGCCCTGACCCTGAGGATTGTATGGGATGCCTGTTTTATGGGATATGTTGAATTTTGCGCAAAACTGTTTGAAAGATGAGGACGTATATGCGGGGCCATTATCTGTTTTAAGCATTTTGGGGATGCCCAATGCAGCAAAAGCTTGTAAACAATGAGATGTGACATCTTTAACTTTTTCTCCAGAATGTAAGGAAGCAAAAATCATGCCTGAGCATGTATCTATGGTTACATGAATAAATCGCAATTTTCCAAAGCTTGGCTCATGAGTAACATCCATCTGCCACAAATGATTGGGCATTAATCCTCTAGGGTTAACACCAAAATGAGGATTGGGCAAATGTGTCATACAAGATTTACAATCTTTTACAATTGTTCTGGCTTGCTCTTTTGTAATTTTAAACCTACGTTGCAAGGTGGTGCTGTTGACGTGAAACTGGGAATGAAATAAAGTAGCTTGTTGTAGCGCTGAAAGTATAAATATTGTTTTTGTAAGTTCATCAGCCTTTTGATTACCTTCATGGAGGGGGCCAGGCAAATTAGTATGTGCTCTAATATGGCCTACGAATAGAGGTTCTTTTCTTGCCCACAAAAGTTTTTGTATTTGATAAAACAATTTAAAAGCTGGAGTATGAGGTGCTATTGGTCCTGCTAACTCTAATTTTGGGACGGCTTGTACAATATAGTGGCTATCTGAAAAAATGTTTATGGGCTGGTCTCTAAAATTTTCCAGAGCTCTTACCACAGCTTCCAATTCCACTAGTTGAGCTGATTTGTGTGCAGTTATGTAAGTCATATTTTCTTTTGTAGTGACTATTGCAGCAGTACCATTTGAGGACCCATCTGTAAATACATTAAATGCCTTAGGAATAGGTTGATTTTTTATTACCTGTGGAAATATAATAGGATGATTAATACAAAAAGATAATATAGGAGACTTAGGAAGGTGATTATCAAAATTTGCAGAGGTAGAGCATCTAGCTATAGCCCAGTCATTATCGTTGAAGCATAAATATTCAATCTGTGACGATGAATAGGGAGTAATAATAGTAGCAGGGTGAATGCCAAATATTTTAGTAGAAGTTTTAAGTCCTTGAAGAATAAGTTTAGCCACCATGGAGGTATAAGATTCAATTATACTTTTAGGAGAGACGGGCAAATGTATCCATAATAAAGGCCCTTGTTGCCAAAATACTCCTGTGGGTGTATATTGTGAAGAAATAATAATCAATATCAGCGGTTGAGTTAAATCAAATCTGTCACAATGAGCTCCTTCGATGGCTTTTTCTACTAACTTTAAAGCTTTCCTAGCATCTGGAGTCAGTGTTCGTGGTGAGGATGGATCAGGGTCCCCTCGAAGGATATCAAATAAAGGTTTTAATTGGCCAGTAGTGAGGTTTAGTGTAGGGCGAAGCCAATTAATGTCACCCAGCAGTTTTTGGAAATCATTGAGGGTGGTTAAATGTTCTTTATTTTATTAAAATTTTTTGGGGTCTAACAAAAGTATCCATGATTTTAAATCCTAAATATAATATGGGAGATCTAGTTTGAACTTTTTCTTCTGCTATATATAATCCGTATTTTTTTAAATTTTCTACCATGTCACTGAATATATTAAATAAGATTTTTTGATTAGGGTGGGCCAGTAAAATATCATCCATGTAATGTAGACACATGAGGTTTGGATAGTTATTTTTAATGGGTTGGATAGCCTTGTCCACATATATTTGGCATATGGTGGGGCTATTAGCCATTCCCTGCGGCAAAACCTTCCATTGATATCTCTGATCAGGGCCATTATTGTTAATAGAAGGAACTGAAAAAGCAAACCTGGGGGCATCCAGAGGATGTAGGGGAATAGAAAAGAAGCAATCCTTTATATCAAGACTAATAACATGGAAACTTTTTGGAATAGCTACAGGATTCGGAAGTCCAGGTTGAGTAGGGCCCATGACTTGCATGGTTTTATTAATTTGTCTAAGATCATGTAATAATCGCCATTTTCCTGATTTTTTCTTGATCACAAATATGGGGGAATTCCAGGGAGAGGTGGAAGGTTCTATATGTCCTGCTTCTAATTGTTCCTGAACTAGTAGGTGGGCCGCTTGTAATTTCTCTTTAGATAGGGGCCACTGAGGGACCCACACTGGCTTATCAGAAAGCCATGGTATTTTCAAAATTATTTTCTCAGTGGCCCCGAAGAAAAATGTCTTTTTCCTATATGATAATGATTTCTTTTAGGGTTACGCTTACCCTGTACTTTTTGATAATGATTTCTTTCAGGGTTAAGACTACCCTGTATATTTTCACATTTAACACCTGCAGGTTTGGTTGCAAGGTGTACTCCCATTTGTTGTAAAATATCTCTTCCCCATAAAGTAACTGGTAGGTTAGGTAAAACATAAGGCTGAAACGTTCCTTTATGTCCTTCATCATCCTCCCATTTTAAAATTACTGCACTTTTTCTGGGAGGTTATTATATCCCAAGCCTCTTAAACTGGTTGAAGCTTTTTGCAGAGGCCAGTGTTTGGGCCATTGTCGTAAATTAATGATGGAGGAATCAGCTCCAGTATCTATAAGTCCCTCCATTTCTATTCCTTGGATTCTTATTTTACACATAGGCCTCCTAGTACAGTCTCGAACCCAGCAAGCCATGGGACTCGAATCAGTGGAACAAAATCTTCTATTGTTCCCTTTTTGAGGCATACTCATTTTAAATGAATTATGTAAATTTGGAAGGAGAAGCAGCTGAGCAATTTTATCTCCTTGATTAACAGAACTTATACTTTGGGGTGAGCTAAGCATTATTTTTATTTCCCTTTGTAGTCTGAGTTTATTACACCTGGGGTCACTTGCAAACCTAATAAGCTTTGAGGACTTCGCCCGATAATAAGTCCTACAGTCCCTGAGGGAAGAGGTCCCCTGACTCCTGTGGGAATCAGTTGAACCCCCATTTCAGGTGTTAACACTATTCGGGCGGTGGAACAGAGGTCTAATCCTGCATTTCTTCCTGTTCCTCTGGTGAGGGAGTGGATGGGTAATAGGGGTTGTGTCGGGGAAGCATCTGAATGGATGCTTGAGGATACTCCTCTTCCAATGCCTCGTACATTTGTGGGCCCCGGGGCATTGGGCCCCGTGCCCCGTTTTTTGAATTCCTGAACAAAGGATTTCCATGGATGTCAAATTTTGAATAACATTTATTGGCCCAATGATTTCCCTTTTTACACCTGGGGCAGCAACCTGGAGCACGGTATGAATTTGGTCTTATTTCTCTTTTGGGATTTTGCCTAGAATAGCCTGATTGACTATGATAATTTTTCCTGGAATATCCTGATTGATTATAGTGTCTAGGTTGAGTCCTTGTGAAATTCTGAGGGGCAGCATCTCTAACAGCTGCTGCAATCATATTCCCTGTGACAAAGGCATCATTTATATCTTTACATAGTTGTATATATATGGAAAGATCCTTTTTATTTCTCCATGGCCTGATGGCTTCCTGGCAATATTTATTAGCGTTTTCATATGCTAATTGAACAACTAATGGCATAACTTGATCAACGTCTCCAAAAACTCTACCTGCAGTTCTCAAAAGTCGATCAGCAAATTCAGCATATGGTTCATTAGGTCCTTGAATTACTTTGGACAAGCTACCTTGTAGATCCCCAGGTCCTTGTACAGTTTTCCATGCCTTTAAGGCAGCTGCGTTTATCTGAGCATATACTCCTGGGGTATAATATTTTTGAACCTGTACGTCTGCGAATGGCCCTTCTCCTGTGAGCATTTCTATATTATGGTCTCCAAACCCTGCATCTGCATTTATTTTAGCTGTTTCTATACAAAGTTCTTGAAATTGTGATCGCCAAACCAAGTATTGTCCCCCCCCCACTTAATGTTGCTTTACATAGACGTTTCCAGTCTGAGGGGGTTAAGCTAAAGGTGTTAAGGGACTCCAGTATACTCAACGTGAAAGGAGCTTGGGGTCCATATGTCATTACTGCCTCTTTGAGAATTTTTATTGTTTTGAAATCTACTGACTGGTGGCCCCTCTCTCCATTTTCATATTCAAATACTGGCAGTTCCCAACGTATCTGTGAGTTACCCTCGAGAGCACATAAGCGCTCAGAAAGACTTTTTATTTCTATTTCTAGGGTATGCAAACGCCTAGTGATACCCTTCATATTTTCTGTAATAGATTCCACCCATGGGGGAGTGGAGGACATAGGTTCCTCCACTTGATGGTCCCTTATCTTGGTCTTCCTTAATTTCCTTTTGTTCATTTTTTCAGAATCACTTTTACTTAATTCCTCCTCACTACTACTACTCTCATTGGTCCTAACTGACTCAGTAACATCCTGAGTCCCGGATTCAATTGAGAGCATGTATCCTTGAACTATCTCTAATAAATCTTGAATAGCTTTAGCAGCTCGGATCTTTGTCATTTTTGAGCCCGCACTGATACTATCCTTACTGGCCCTAACTGACTCAGCCGAGGCCAAGCTTTCATGATCACTTTCACTTTTTTCCAAATTCTCCTCACTAATAACTGACTCAGCTATATCAAAGAATCCATCAAGAGCCTTGTACACTTGGGTCTTAGTTATTTTCGAACCCATTTTAACCGCTCTGACTAGAGACTCCTGCGAGGTTCCTCAGTTCTTACCTGCCGTGTCGATTCCCCGTCCGGGCCACCACCTGTAGTCGCCTGAAGCGATGGCCGCTTGGAGCAAAGAAGCCGCGGGGAAGAAGTTTTGAGACGAACTGGAAACAAACAGCTCTTTATTCTGGCAACTTTTCTCCCTGGCTCTAACTACACCCCGACACGCCGTCCACGCTCCTCTAACCTCCAAAAATGGCGCAGACCTCCTCCGCAATCTCGCTCAAGTCCCTCGAGATCTCCGGCCAAGTCTCGCAAGATCCCGGGCCAAGTACGGAAGGCGCCAATGCCCAAACATGTCCAAAGCCAAAGCCCGTAGTCCACCGCAATTTAAGCCATCTCCCCAAACAGGGCTCCTGCATCTGGCATGCAATGGGGACCGTGTTCTCAATATACAACGACACCTTTTGGGGGAACATTCCAGATTGCAAACCATAAACACCCCCACCACTCCAAATTCCATCAACTCTGAATTAGGGCGTTGTTTCTTCCACATGAGCCTTTTGAGGGGACACATTCCAAATAGAGCATATATGCATTCAGATTAAACTCCAGGTGCTCACTTGTGCTAAGCGGAGCCTGTGCTACACCCCCCAGGTCAAGCAATGTTGCCCTGGGCTGGCCTTAAGCTTGTGATCATTCTGCCTCAGCCTACCCAAGGAACAGGGAGGAGAACATGCATCGCAACCACCAAACCAAACCCACATTTAAGAAAACCTTTAACTAATGACTGTTTGTGGTAAGCTGTATTGCTGCTAAGCCATACAGGAAAGACAATAGGGTAAGATGTACACAATTGCAGTGTTTGGGCACAGAAATGCTTTAAAAATGATCCACCTTTTCACTAAGCCATCTGGGTCACCCCTTTGAACAGCTGATGCTTCTTGCATGGTCACACATGGACGATTGCCCTTGGAGATGAAAGAGGTTTTATTGCTACTTGCACCTCAGTGGAAGGTGAGTTAGTGGGGGAAGGGTGAGTTTGGTGGTGGAACAGAACATGATGAGATGGCCCCACCCCCCCCCCCCCGGGGGTGACTTCCTGGCTGACACAAGCAGAACGGTGCGGTGTGGAGAGTGAGACAGGGAATCTTCGCATTGCGTTGACTGGAACATTGACAAATGGAGATAGTGTCTCTATTTGACCTAATAATTTAGTCCCTCATACATGCGTCACTCAGGAATCTTCCTTATACCCTGTATTAATTCAATAATTGTATGCAGATAGGGCTCTGCAAAAATATATTTTGCTGGGGACCTGTATTCCTTAGCAGTCCACCCTAATTGGGGGTCAACAACCACTAATGAAGAAATCCAGACTCACCACCTTCTTGCCACTAGATGTAAGGAAGTGACTAGTTTGTAGACCACCACAGCTTCTCTCTCGGGCCACCCTTTTGTACAAGTTAGAGCTCCCCTAATCTGAAATCCAAAAATGCTTCCAATCCAAAAATTTTGCAAGCATTGACAAGGATAACACAAGTCTTATGGTTCAATGTGTTAAAACTAGGTTTCATGCATAAAATCATTTAAAAAAAAAATATAAAAATACCTTCAAGATTATGTGTATGGGGTGTACAGGAAAGATAGCAGATAAATGAATTTCATGTTTTGACTTGGCACTTTATCCTAAATCTCAGTGGTGTATGTGCAAGTATTCCATAATCCCTAAATAATTTGAAAATTCGAGTGACACTCCTTGGTCCCAGCATTTTGGCGATGGGAATAGTCAAAATGGTCCTTGAGTTTACATCCCCACATCACTGGCTGAATGTCAGGCCAAGGCCATAGCCACCAAAGGGGCTTTGGCTATTTGGTCTCTTCAACTGTATTTAAAGTTTGGATAATTTTCACTTTTTTTTTTTTTACATAAAGAATATAGTTTGGAATGAAACCTGAAATATGATTTTTCTTTTTAACTTTTTTAGTTTTATTTGTTTGTATTGGGGATTGATTACATTGGGTGCATCACCCCTTAGAAATTATAATCCCCAGCCCTTTTTTTTATATTTTAAGAAAAATGGTTCTTCCTAAGTTCCTTAACTTTCTTGCTAACTTGCTGAGGGCTGGCCTTGAAATTGCAATCTTTTCTGCCCTGGTCTCCAGAGTGGACTGGGATCATAGTGTGTGAGCCTACAACTCATCGTTTTCACTTGTTTTCCTATTTGAGTTGTTGGAATATCAATGAGAAGATTCACCTTTGGGTCATATTATATTGGGAATGTCTGGTGCCTCTGTATTTGGCTTATATTAAACCATATCCTTTCTCTATTTTTTTCAACCGCCTTTCCCTTTGCTTTTTTCTGGGCAATCTCTACATAACTTGCATTTCAACAGACCCAGGAATTACTGGCTCAGAAGAAAGCCTTTCAGGTTTCTAATCTGTTCCTACCATCGTCCTATTTGAAACTCTCCTGGGCTCAGACTGTTTTCTCTCTCTTATTCAACCTCAACTAAGTGTTCCCTGACGGATGTCTCTTTGTATTGTTCCTGGCATATATTTTGCTTGGATATTAAATACTTTCGCATAAGCATATGCAGCTCTCAGGTGGTACTGGTGGATTTGCCAGCTCAGCAAATATTACTTTTATTTCTCATTAGGAAGGTTTTCTTAGTCCTGCGTTCAAATAGTCAATGAAATAATGTTAATTTGATTGATCCTATGGGGTCTTTGCACTTAGGAAAAATCATGAAGGAAAAACTTGTTTAATGCGTTCTGTCATAAATCATCCTCTCACATATTCTTCCTGTCGTTTTCTAAGGTTATCGCTAGCAACTGGATCTAATACCATTACCGTTCTAATTTGATGCCATAAACATGGCCTTCAAATGGGCTCTATTGGAGGGCAATTTTAATATTGCAACCAGGTCTCCTAAGGCTCAGTCCTTGCCTTCAGCACCATCATAGCACTTCCTGCAAGACTGAGGCGAGCCAATGGCCGTGTTTACACTCACACTTGGGGAGCTTGCCTTTCACTGAGCCTCCCTTCATTGACCTGTTATCTTTCCGTATGTTGTTTTTGAAAACTTCCCGTCAAATTTATCTCTTCCCTCATTAATGATTACACTTCTCCAGGCAGAATGCTAAACCCAGCACAAAGCCAGCATTGAGTGGGTCTTCAGGCAAAAAACTTGTGATTTGGGCTGTAGTGCAAATATCTGGTTTTAAAAGGCTTACATAATTCAACCCTTTTTTATTTAAAGTGGCCTCCAGAGTCAGTCAATTTATTTTGTTGAAAGCATCCAGGGCTTAAATGGCCACACTAAGCTAAGTTCTCCCTTCAGCACGCCAGGCATCCATCCAGTGAAAGTTTATTTCTGTGGGCAGAGTTGCCAGCTTGTCCCAGCACCCACGCATTCCTGAGTCACATGAGGGTTGGAGAGATGTAGGTCATGCTCACAACAGAGGTTGGGGACATGACTTATTTGGGTGGTCTTCATCAAGAATCCAAACTTTGGGGCTTGGCTGGAGGTGGCTGGTGCTGGTGACAGAGCTTGGCTTAATATATGCCCAAGGTCCGGGGTTCAGTCCCATCACCAAAAAGAAAAGAGACACAAATTTAACACCCCACTAACAAGAAGTTTCTTCTGGGCACTATTATCTGGAAAAACAATAAGGATTTTATATGCTACATTTTCTTCTTTTAGGAAAAGGATTGTCCACGCCCTCATGGACCCATTGACCTAGATTGATAAAGCTAGTCCGTGACAGGTTGCTCTTTGGAGCATCTTGTACTGATTGACCCACTCTCAGAACCCACTGAGGTCAAATATGGGTGATCCAGGGCTGGGGCTGATAGCTCAGGGGCAGAGCCTTGCCTAGCATGCATGAGGCACTGGGGTTTGATCTCACAACCACATAAAAATAGACAAATAAAATAAAGGCATTCTGTCATCCACAACTACAAAAAAAATTATTTTTTTAATAGGGTGATCCAACACAATGGACATATATCGGCCCTTCAAAGTAGTTACCCATGATGGGTGCAGATGGTGAAGGGAGAAGGAAGGAACTGACCGGCGAGACAAGGTGGCCCTTGTAGGATTTTTTTTTTAATATTTATTTATTTACCTTTAGTTGTACACAACTGCAATGCATTTATGTTTACGTGGTGCTTGAGGATCGAATCCCGGCCACACACGTGCAAGGCGAGCGCTCTGCCGCTGAGAACCACAACCCCACCCCCCTTGTAGGATTTTGCAAGCATTTTCTGGTGAAGGAGTTTATAATATGTCATCCCAGAATATGCCACACTGTGATGTCAAGATTGTTTGAGCCCATGAGAAAAGCCTAGAAAAAAAAACCTCTATGCTCTCTTCCTAATTCCTGAAAGCAAGACATAGATGTGTAAAGATGCCCCCCACCCCACCAGCCCACAAACACACAAAGAAGGACAAAGCTAATACACAAGAGACAACTGAGATTCTGAGAAGAAACTCTCTATGACAAACCTGTCCTAACTAGCCCTTTTCTATCATAATTTCCCCCATATATACCATGCCTTTACCTACACCGGATCACATTCCAATAGTAAACTCTTCATAAATTGAAAATACCATTAGGAGAGATAAAAGCATCAGATCCACCTAACCTCACCAAATACACCCAGAATTAACAGTTTGGGCCCTTCATAATCGCGTGCTGACTGTGATCTGTAGCTCACAGCCACCGCCCAGCACCACAATAGGGCATGTTTGATCCTGGGAAAAAGTAAAAATTTAATATTAGAAGCAAGGTCCTCTAGGCAAGTGTATCATCTCACACCATCATAAAGGTAAAGAAACGTAATGGCAACCATCTTAAGTGGAGACCATCTATATAGCCTTTCTACAATTTATTGTCCCGAGGCACAACAGAGTCCCTTTTCTTTGTCCTGTCGCTTCTGCCACAGATTTTTTTTTAGTTCTTTGTAAGATTTACAAATGAGCTAAATTCTTTTTTTTTTTTTTTTTTTTTTTTTTTTTTGTGGTAC
>JAKELJ010000917.1:0-13292 GCA_025594165.1 Tamias sibiricus
AACCACCTGGGAAAGGCTAGTGCTAAAAGCTAAATCCCCCATCTAGAATAAAAAGCAATGATACAAAGATGTTGGCCTAAATTGTTTCTGCTCCTATCTTTTTCAGCAGAAATATTTCATTTAACCATTAGATCTTTTATCTCATTAGAAATTTTGTGAGTTTGATCTGTGAAAATAAAGCTTTAAAGATGATTTGTACTGCTGACCATACAGAGGTCCACTTTTTTGTGCATTTTCCCAGGTAGCCAGTTTTTTCACCACTTTCCAGAGTGGTTCTTGGAGCACCAAAATCATTTTTGTGATTTTTAAGTCATTTCATGAAGAAATTTTGGCTCAGGGCATTCTCTGAGAGCTCTTGAAATTGAATTGACAGGGTGAATGGGGTCCCTTGTTTTCTCAAATTGATCAAAAACCTACTTCTCTTGATAATAAACTATTTTTAAAACTCACTTTTTCCCTTGCTGATGATTTACCTGCCCCATTTTTCTTAAATCCACCCATGTAGTCTATACTACTCCAGGAAAGGGCTCTGTTTTCATTCAATTCCAGCGCTTATAAAGATGTTTTTGGTTTTTGTAGAAACTGGTATCACATAAATACATGTGAAATAACAATGTTGGTCAAAGTTATCATTGTACCTCAAGAATCTTATTTAACATGGCAAATATTTTCTTAGCACAAATGTGCCAGACAACGTGCTAAATGCTAAGATACAGACCATTGCAAAAGGTGGACCTGAATTCAAGTTAATTGTTTTTTAATATTTATTGATTTATTAGTTGTACACAATGCCTTTATTATGTGGTGTGGTTGAGATCCTCAGATCCAACCCATGCCACACACATGCTAGGTGAGCACTCTAATGCTGAGCCACAACCTCAGCCCCTCAAGTAAATTCTAATAGAGCTGTGTGTGCTATGTGGAAAATAGAACCATTCTGCATGGAGTAATTTGAGAAAATCTCATTGAGAAGGTGGCATTTTGTAGAGAGTTTAAAGGATAAGTGTGCATTTCCTGGGAAACGGGTTGTTAAATAAATATCCCAATTTATAGAATGATCAATGAATCTGTTTTTCAAAATTAAGAGTGGTCACTACTTTTCCATAGAAGTGAGTTCTGAATCTTCTAATATAAAATCCAAATCAAAAAACCATAGACAAGCCACCTGCCTGCCTGACCACCACCAGCCCATGCTGCCACCATGCGGACTATGAACAACAGGCCCTGACTGGAGAAAGGGCCCCGCCCTGCTGACTGCCTGTGCGACTCCTAACTGGCAACCCTGCTCACCTATGACCAGGAGATGCAACAGGCACTGGCCAGAGGAAGCCCAGCACCGCCTGCCTGACCACCGCCTTCGGCCCACGCTGCCAACCAGGACTAGGAGCAACAGGCCCAGGCCTGAGGAAGGACCCTGCTGCCCATCTGCATGACCCACACCGCCACAACTAGACTGGGAAGAGACCCAGGAGGAAGAGAGAGTGTGTGTGAGTGTGGGGGGGAGCCAGACCTCCACCTGCTCCACCACACTCTGGCCAGGAGGAGATCTGTGGAGGCCTGCCCCACATCTGCAACTTGGAGAGGCAACCCACATCTGCCTAGAAAGACACACCTCACTGGGGTTCCATGGCTACACAACCCAACATCAAGATAATTATATAGGCTGCCACTGCCACAAAACTGAGATAGTGAGGCTATTATCAAGGACAACTTTTTGTTGTTCCTTGATAAGACATCACTAAGGTCCTGTGGACCAGGCTGCACCTCTACTAGTTATCGAGTTGTGAACTAACCAGTCTTATCCTGTTGTGAACTATCTCTTGCTTCTCCTATTAACAGCCAAATTCTTATGATTATTACACTCTCACTAGTCAAATAATTTAATACCTCGGTTTTCTCACATCATAACCTCATAAATGTCTTAGCCAACACCAAGTCCCCCCTTCTACAATAAGATACTATAAACCACCATACAAACATAGAGACTATATGGTAAAAGATAACTGATCTCCTCATTTCTGTTTATAGTTACAAAACTGTAAATATAAAAATAGAACTAACTGATATATGATACACATTGGGTACATTGAACACTGTAATATTGATTTTTTTTTTTTCCCTAAAAAGTGAGGTTTTGGGTGACCTGTAGGGACACAATAAGACAACAGGGCAGAAGCCATAATACCTCAGGCTTGCCCTGCAAAAGAGGAAAATGCATAGACATCATGAAAAAACAAGGGAGGAAAATGCCTAAAACAAACAAAGATACTACAACAACAAAATCCATAGAAAGCACAGTAGGTGATATGTCAGAGAAGGAGTTCAAGATATACATAATTAAAATGATTGGGGATTTTAAAAATGACCTAAGTGAGCAGATACAGGCAAAAATTGATCTCTCCAACAAAAATAAGAGATCAAATACAGGCAATCTCACACCTACCAAAGAGATAAGAGAACAAATACAAGGTAGCAAAAGATTACTTCAAGAAAGAGAGAGTCTGAGAAACAAAAAAACAAACAGAAATTCTTGAAATGAAAGAAACAATAATCCACTTACAAAATTCAATGGATAGCATCACCAACAGATTGAATCACTTGGAATATAGGACCTCAGACAATGAGGACAAAATATATAATCTTGAAAATAAAGTTGACCTCACAGTGAAGAATGTAAGAAACCATGAACAGAATATCAAAGAATTATGGGATACCATCAAAAGACCAAATGTAAGATTTATTGGAATAGAGGAAGGTGCAGAGATACAAACCAAAGGAATGCACAATCTCTTCAATGAAATAATATCAGAAATTTTCCCAAGCAGGAAGAATGAATTGGGAAAATCAAATACAAGAGGCCTACAGACACCAAATGTACAAAATTACAACAGATTACACCAAGACACATTATTTGAAAATGATAGGCATTTTCAAAATAAAGATAGAATTTTAAAGGCCACAGAGAGAAAAATCAGATTACCTTTAACAGAAAACCAATTTGGATCGCAGCAGGTTTTTTAAACCCAGACCCTCAAAGCCAGGAGATCCTGGAACAACATATACCAGGCTCTAAAAGATAAGGGATGCCAACCAAGAATCTTATATCCAGCAAAATTAAGCTTTAGATTTGATGATGAAATAAAAACCTTCCACGATAAACAAAAGCTAAAAGAATTCACAACAAGAAAGCCTGCACTAAAGAACATTCTTAACAAAATATTCCACGAGGAGGAAATGAAAAACAACAATGAAAATCTGCAAAGGGAAGAACTACAATAAAGGAAAAAACAACCAAAGTAGAAACCAAGTCAAGCTAAATATCAAAAAAAAAAAAAAAAAATAAAAATGGCTGGTAATACAAATCATGTCTCAATAATAACCCTGAATATAAAGTTAATGGCGTAAACTCGCAAATTAAAAGACATAGGCTAATAGATTTGTCTTTGAAGAAAAAAGACCCAACAATATGTTGCCTTCAAGAGACTCATTTCATAGGAAAAGACACCCACAGACTGAAGGTGAAAGGATGGGACAAAATATACCATTCACACAGTCTACCTGTGCAAGCGGGGTCTCCATCCTCATATCAAATAAAGTAGACTTCAAGCCAAAGTTAATCAATAGAGATAAAGATGGGCATTTTATACTGCTTAAGGGAATCATACATCAACAAAACATAACTGTTATAAATATATATGCCCCAAATAATTGAGCATCTATGTTAATCAATCAAAACTCTTCTCAAGCTCAAAAGTCAAACAGACCACAACACAATAATTCTAGGTGACTTTAACACACATTTTAACCACTGGATAGATCTTCAAAAAAAAAAAAAGGCTAAAAAAAGAAACTAGAAACTATAGAACTCAATAACATAATAACTTAGACTTAACTGACATATACAAAGTATATTATCCATCAATGAGCCAATACACTTTCTTCTCAGCAGCACATGGATCCTTCTCTAAAATAGACCATATATTATGTCATAAAGCAACTCTAAGCAAACATAAAAATGTAGAGATACTACCCTGCATTCTAACAGATCATAATGGAATGAAATTAGAAATCAATGATTTAAAAGAAAAAAAGCTACTCCAACACCTGGAGACTAAATAATATGTTAATGAATAGACAATGAGTTGCAGAAGACATCAAGAAGGAGATTAAAAAATTCTTAGAAGTAAAAGAGAACACAAATACAACATATCAATTTGTGGGGCACTATGAAGGCAGTACTAAGAGGAACGTTCATTGCATGGAGCTCATTCCTTCAACGAAGAAAGAGTCAACAAATAAATAAACTAACATTACATCTCAAAGACCTAGAAAAAGAGGAACAAATCAACCCCAAAAGAAGAAGACAGGAAATAATTAAAATCAGACATGAAATTGAGACAAAAAAAAAAAAAACTGAAAAAATTGACAGAACAAAAAGCTGTTCTTTGAAAAAATAAATAAAATTTACAAACCATTAGCTATGCTAAAGGAAAAAGGAGAGAGAAAACTTAAATTTCAATATCTATTATGAAAAAGGAAATATCACACGATGGACACTACAGAAATACAGAAGATAATTAGAAATTATTTTGAAAATTTATACTCCAATAAAATACAAAATATTGAAGGCATCAACAAATTTCTAGAAACATACATATGCCCAAACTAAATCAGGATGATATACACAATTTAAATAGATCAATTTCAAGCAAAGAAATAGGTTTTTGATATATCCTCTATCAACCAAGAAAAGCCCAGGACCAGATGGATACACAGCACAAGTTCTTCCACAAGACCTTTAAAGAAGGACTAACACCAATACTTCTCAAACATTTCATGAAATAGAAAAAGAGGGAACACTTATCCAGACTCATTCTATTAGGCCAATATCACCCTGATTCCAAAACCAGGCAGAGACATATCAAAGAATCAAAACTACAGACCAATATCTCTAATGAATATAGATGCAAAAATTCTCAATATAATTCTGGCAAATTGAATACAAGACATATCAAAAAAACAGTGCACCACTAACAAGTGGGGTTCGTTCCAGGATGCAAGGTTGGTTCAACATAAGGAAATCAATAAATGTAATTCATCATATCAATAGACTCAAAGATAAAACTCATATAATCATCTCATAGACACAGGGAAAACATTTGACAAAATACAGCACCACTTCATGTTCAAAACACTAGAAAAACTAGGGATAACAGGAACATACCTCAACATTGTAAAGGCCATCTATGCTAAGCCCCAGGCCAACATCATCCTAAATGGAGAAAAATTGAAAGCATTTCCTCTAAAAACTGGAACAACACAGGCAGGGATGCCCTCTTTAACCACTCCTATTTAACATAGTTCTTGAAGCCCTAGCCAGAGCAATTAGACAGACAAAAGAAATTGAAGGGATATGGATAGGAAAAGAAGAACTCAAATTATCACTATTTGCAGACAATATGATTCTATACAGAGAAGATCCAAAAAATTCCACCAGATATCTTCTAGAACTAATAAATGAATTCAGCAAAGTAGCTGGATATAAAATCAACACCCATAAATCAAAGGCATTTGTGTACTATCAGTGACAAATCCTTAGAGAAACTAGGAAATCCACCCCATTTACTATAGCCTCAAAAAAAATAAAATACTTGGGAATCAACTTAACAAAAGAAGTGAAAGACCACTACACTGAAAACTATAGCACACTTAAAAAAGAAATTAAAGAAGATCTTAGAAGATGGAAAGATCCACCTTGTTCATGGATAGGTAGAATTAATATTGTCAAAATGACTATGCTTTCAAAAGCTCTATACAGTTTCAATGCAAACCCAATCCAAAATCCCAATATCATTCCTCATAGAAATACAAAAAGCAATCATGAAATTTATCTGGAAAAATAAGAAACCCAGTATAGCCAAAGCAATTCTTTTTTGGGGGAAAAAATATTTATTTGCTTTAGGTTGTACACAATGCATTTATTTATGTGCTGAGGATCGAACACGGACCGCGCATTTGGTAGGCAAGCACTCTACCACTGAGCCACAACCCCAGCCAAAGCAATTCTTAGCAAGAAGTTTGAAGCTGGTGGCATTACTATTCCAGACCTTAACTTGTATTACAAAGCAACAGTAACGAAAACAGCATGGGGGGCTGTTTTCGCCTAGCACGTGTGTGGCCCGGGTTCATTCCTCAGCACCACGTAAAAATAAAGGCATTGTGGTACAACTAAAATAAATAAATAAATATTTAAAAAAAAAAAAGTGGGGCATAGTGGCGCAGGCCTGTACTCCCAGCACTTGGGAGGCTGAGGCAGGGGGATCGCGAGTTCAAAGCCAGCCTCAGCAATGGCGAGGCACTTAGCAACTCAGTGAGACCCTGTCTCTAATAAAAATACAAAAAGGGCATGGGGATGTGGCTCAGTGCTCAAATGTCTCTGAGTTCAATACAAAAGAAAAAAAAAAAAAAAAACCAGCATGGTATTGGCACCAAAATAGACCAGTTGACCAATGGTACAGAATAGAAGACACAGAGACTAATCCAAACATCTACAGTTATCTTATATTAGAAAAAGTTGCCCAAAACGTTCATTGGAGAAAAGACAGCCTCTTCAACAAATGGTGTTGGGAAAATTGGAAATTCTCATGTAATAAAATAAAATGAAATCTCTATCTCGCACCATGCACAAAAACTCAAAGTGTATCAAGGACCTAGGAATTAAACCAGAGACCTTGCACCTAATAGAAGAAAAAGTAAGCCCAAATTTCCACATGTTGGCTTAGGCCCCAACTTCCTCAATAAGACCCCTATAGCGCAAGAATTAAAACCAAGAATTAATAAATGGGATGGATTCAAACTAAAAAGATTCTTCTCAGCAAAAGAAAAAATTAGTGAGGTAAATAGAGAACCTACAGAATGGGAGGAAATCTTTACCACAAACACATCAGATAGAACACTAACCTCAAGGATATATAAAACTTTCAAAAACCTTAACACCAAAAAAAAAAAAAAACCCAATCAATAAATGGTCCAAGGAATTAAACAGACACTTCTCAGACACTTTTCATATATACAATCAACAAATATATGAAAAAATGTTCAACATCTCTAGCAATTACAGAAATGCAAATCAAAACAACTCTAAGATTTCATCTCACTCCAGTCAGAATGGCAGCTATCAAAAATGCAAACAATAAATGCTGGTGAAGATGTGGGGGAAAGGCACACTCATACATTGCTGGGGGAACTGCAAATTGGTGAAGCCAATCTGGAAAGTAGTATGGAGATTCCTAGGAAAACTTGGGATGGAACTGCCATTTGACCCAGCTATTCCTCTCCTTGGTCTATACCCCAAAGTTTTAAAAACAGCTTACTTCAGGGTCACAGCCACATCAATGTTTATGGCAGCACAATTCACAATAGCTAGATTGTGGAACCAACCTTGATGCCCATCAGCAGATGAATGGATAGGGAAACTTTGGTATATATACACAATGGAACACTACTCAGCACTAAAAGAGAATAAAATCATGGATTTTCAGGTAAATGGATGGAGTTGGAGAAAAAAATAACGCTAAAGTGAAGTTAGCCAATCCCAAAAAGCCAAAGGTTGAATGATCTCTTTGTTATGAAGATACCAACTTAAAAAGGGAAGGGAGCGGGGATGAGAGGAATGAAGAAACTTTAAATAGAACAAAAGGGGAATGGGGTTAGGAGGGGAGGGGGGGGGCAAGGGGATAGGAATAATGGTAGAATGAGTTAGACATTATTACCCTAAGTACATGTATGAAGAAACAATTGCTGTGAAAATACTTTATGTAAAACCAGCGACACGAAAAATTGTGCCCTTTATATGTAATATGAAATGAATTGCACTCTGCAAGCATATATAACAAATTAGAATAAAAATAAATTTAAACAAAAGGGAATAAAATGGCATTTGCAGGTAAATGGATGGAGTTGGAGAATATAATGCTAAGTGAAGTTAGCCAATCCTAAAAAAACAAATGCTGAATGTTTTCTCTGATATAAGAAGGCTGATTCATAGTGGGGTAGGGAGAGGGAGCATGGGAGGAGTAGATGAACTCTAGATAGGGCAAAGGAGTGGGAGGGGAAGCGAGGGGGCATGGGGTTAGAAACGATGGTGGAATATGATGGTCATCATTATCCAAAGTACATGTATGAAGAGACGAATGGTGTGAATATACTTTGTGTACAACCAGAGATATGAAAAATTGTGCTGCATATTTGGAATATGAATTGTAATGTACTCTGCTGTCATATATAACAAGTTAGAATTTTAAAAAAGAAAAGAAAAAACAGGCAAGATGGGCGATGTGGCACACACCTGTAATCCCAGGAACTTGGGTTGCTGAGGTAGGAAGATCACAAGTTCAAAGCCAGCCTCAGCAATGGCGAGGTGCTAAGCAACTCAGCGACACCCTGTCTCTAAATAAAATACAAAATAGGGCTGGGGATTTGGCTCAGTGGCTGAGTGGCCCTGAGTTCAATCCCAGGTACCCCCCCACATTTTGGGCATCTAAACCAAATCTTGCTCAGAGAACAATGAGAGGGCTTGTTATATATTACAAACAGTGAGAAAAGAAGAGAATTATATAGATCATTGTTTTCCACCAAGTTATTTTCTTCACTCATTCAGTTCAACAACTATTTCCTGTACACTCGGTGTTAGCCATGCATGGGTATGATATCTGAGATTAGAAAGAATAACTGTATGCACAGAATCTGGATTTTGGAAATTCAGAACCTTTGGGCAATGAATATAGCCATGTTTTTTTTTTAATTATATCAATAGCATTGTTTGATATACTGCTCATTCTTTCTCTCACCAAAGGCTTTTCCTACAGCCAAAATTAAATAATTATGGACACACATTAACTGTAGGCAATCCAAGGACGGTCGGAACATTAGTGAGTACAAGGAGCACTCCCACCTCAAGGGAGTCTGCTGCCTGAGTGGTTCCAGACTATGGAAGATGGATTAGGCATTGCTGACAACCATGAAATTGTAGTGAGAGAATGATTCAGGCATAAGCATCACAGTCATAGTCATGGGATTTAGAGATGGAAGGAAATCCACTCATCAGGAACAGACGGTTGTTTGTCAAACACTCATCCAATTTAAATAGCTCTTCCTGTACTGATACCATAGGTCAGGATTAAAGTATTGGGAGAAAAATGGGCATGTCGACCCACAAGCATAAGGTGGGCAGGAATAGGCCACCCAGATGAGCCAAAGTGATTTCAGAACTCCCAACTCTTACTATCCCCAGCACATACACACATGCACACACACATGGTCACCACCTTACCCCAAATTTCAAAAGCAAAGTCTAAAATTTCATGCTTACAAAATCATTAGTTTAAGTGTTGAGTTAATTCCTGGGCCCACTTAAAATAAAAATTCCTATGGAAAGCAAAAAGACCTACTTGTCATATGATCCACTAATCTCACCCCTAGAGAATAAAAACTTACATTCCCACAAAGATCTGTACAGCAGCTCTACTTATAACTGCCAAAAGTTGAAAACTATCCAAACATCTTTTAATGAGTAAATATACTTTGTATTCAAACAGTGGTATGTTAAAAGGTGCTCTATATATGTAATATGAAATGTAATGTATGCTATTGTTATATATATATATATATATATATATATAATGTCAAATTAAACAAAAGCTGCAGTGGCTATCAATAGCATGGAATGCTACTCAACAAGAAAGAAATGAAATGTCAATGCAAACCACACCATGAATGGATCTCAAAGATTGCACTGTGTATGATTCCACTTACATGACCTCCTGGGAAAGGCAAAGGGATAGAGAACAGACTGGCAGTTGGTAGTGTGTAGGAGTGAAGAGTTTTGTAAAGGGATGGTCTGAGGGTCCTTTTCTTCTATTCTAATGTTATACATGACAGCAGAATGCATTTTCACTCGTTATACACAAATGGAGCACAACTTTTCTCTGGTTCTGTTTTAAATGATAGAATTGTTCTGCATTATAATTGTGGTGCATTATAATTGTGGTGGTGGTTACGTGTGTTAAATCCCATGGAACCATGCACCAAAAGAAGTCACTTTGCAATATGTCAATTAAAAAAATAAGGAAAATGCGTGCCAGTCAAAAAGAAGTGTTGTGTATTCAGCTAAAATGTGGAAGAATAATCAGATCGCCACCTCTCCACACACAGGAAAAATATGATTTATAAAAAGTGAGAGGGAAGAAAGATTAGGAAGGCATTTTGGGCACCTGGAGGTGGATTTGCAGAGGAGGCAACATGTGATGAAGGCATAGGGGAAGGGAGTATAAAATGCAATGAAAAATAGTCAGGGAAACCATGGAGTTTGGTGACATCACCAATTTGCCCAAGGAACCACTCTGAAACTCCGAGCAGGTAAGATGACACTTTTTTTTTTTTTTTTTTTTTTTTTTTTTGTACCGGGGATTGAACTCAGGGGCACTCGACCACTGGGTCACATCCCCAGACCTTTTTTTGTATTTTTTATTTAGAGACAGGGTCTCACTGAGTTGCTAAGTGCCTCGCCATTGCTGAGGCTGGCTTTGAACTCGCGATCCTCCTGCCTCAGCCTCCCAAAGTGCTGGGATTACAGGCGTGCGCCACCGCGCCCGGCAAGATGACACTCTTTAAAGGAAATGATGCAACCCCCAATTTTTACTCAAAATACAGAGGCTGGGAAGGAGAGAATTGAACAAAATAGGGAGGGGGCTAGCAAACTAATAAGAGACTGTGTTTCCCTAAGAACTTCCATGGTGATTATTGCTTCTCCCCTGCAGCACAGAGCAGAGGTGAGTTTTTGTCCTTCAAAGGTGGTGTCAGGTTCATGTTTTGCTTTTGCTTGATCAACCGTACAGCTCCTTTCGACTCTCAGCCGGTGAAAGAAAAGTGTCTATTTGCTTGTGCTTGGCAAGGCCAGTTTGGCAAAGACAAATGATAATCATGAATTAAACAATTTTCTGTTTTATTGTTGAGTAATACTCCATTGTGTATATATACCACATTTTCTTTATCCATTCATCTACTGAAGGGCATCTAGGTTGGTTCCACAGTTTAGCTATTGTGAATTGTGCTGCTATAAACATTGATGTGGCTATGTCCCTGTAGTATGCTGTTTTTAAGTCCTTTGGGTGTAGACCGAGGAGTAAGATAGCTGTGTCATAAGGTGGTTCCACTCCCAGTTTTCCAAGGAATCTCCATACTGCTGTCCATATTGGCTATACCATTTTGCAGTCCCACCAGCAATGTATGAGTGTACCTTTTCCCCCACATCCTCTCCAACATTTACTGTTGTTTGTGTTCTTAATAGCTGCCATTCTGACTGGTGTGAGATGAAATCTTAGAGTGGTTTTGATTTGCATTTCTCTAATTGCCAGAGATGTTGAACATTTTTTCATGTATTTGTTGATTGATTGTATATCTTCTTCTGAGAAGTGTCTGTTCAGTTCCTTGGCCCATTTATTGATTGGATTATTGGGTTTCTTTTTTGGTGTTAAGATTTTTGAGTTCTTTATATATTCTAGAAGTTAGTTCTCTATCTGAAGTGCATGTAGTAAAAAATTTGTTCCCAATTAGTAGGTTCTCTATTTACCTCATGGCATTCACAGGTAAATGGATGAAGTTGGAGAATATAATGCTCAGTAAAGTGAGCCAATCCCCAAAAAGCCAAATGCCAAATGTTTTCTCTGATATAAGGAGGCCGATTCACAGTGGGGTTGGGATGGGGAGCATAGGAGGATTAGAGGAACACTAGAATGGCCAATGGGGAGGGAGGGGAAAGGAGAGGGCAGAAGGATGAAGAAGAAAAAAAAAGATGGTAGACTGAGATGGATATCATTACCCTAAGTGTATGTATGAAGTCATGGATGGTGTGCATATACTTAGTATACAACCAGGAGATACGTAAAAATGTGCTTTATAAGTATAATATGAAATGTAATACATTCTGCTGTCATTTCTAACAACTTAGAATAAAAATTAAATAATTTTTTTAAATTTTTTTGTTTTGTTGTTGTTGTAGATGGACACAATACCCTTATTTTATTTATTCATTTTATGTGGTACTGAGGATAGAACCCAGTGCCTCACACATGCTAGGCAAGCACTCTACCACTGAGCCACAACTGCAGGCCCCCTAGAATTCTTTTTTATGACAATGAAATGTTCTAAAGTTGATTGTGGTGATAGTTGAAAACCCTTGTGAGTATACCAGTAGTTGACTAGTTATATATTTTAAGTGGATGAATCTAACAGTATACAACTTTCAATTTTAATAAATATGAATATCACTTTTTTTAGTACTGCATTTTTTTATTTTAAATTTTTATTTATAGTAGTATGTATTACAGTTCATATATACCATCTTTTTACACAAAACAATTTGTATACAAAGTATATTCGCAGCATTCAAGTCTTCAATCATGCATTTAGAATAATGATATCCATCTTATTCAACCACTTTTCCCCCTTCCCCCCTTGCTCCCTCCCTTCCCCTCCCTTCCCTTTGACCATTGTAGTGTTCCTCTAGTCCTCCTATGTACCAAAATCTTCTGAACCTAAGGATCTTAGACAATTCATTTTCCCTTGGGAGCATACATTTATTCCCCAGATAATTCTAAATTAGCTGCCTCTGGTTTAGGACCACTATCTCCCTCCCCACCTCACCCAAGTCTAGAGTCATCTTTTGTTATTACAACTAGGGGAGTGGAAATGCTACTTGTGTCTAGCGGGTAGTGGCCAGTGATACCCTAAACATCCTCTGATACACAGGACAGCCCCACGACAAAAAAATAACCTGCCCCAAATGTTAATAGTACCAAGGATAAGTGATCCATGTTTGAAGAATTCTAGTAATACTTAAATTTTTTTCATGACCTCATTTGCATTCCATCTTTTCCTGAAATAACATTTAATAAGAAATAACTTTTTTCTAACACATGTGTGATGTGTCTAGGGACCTGCATGGTTTTCTTGACTTCACAGATGAAGCTACTGATCAACCACAGGAAGTCATGAGCCAAATACAGTTTCTCTGACTCGAATACCAAGTTGCTGCAAGACTTCATGCTCATCCATATATGCTAACTACATTTTCCACATTAGATTCTTTTTATGGGGCAAATAAAACCCACGCTGCAGAACTTTTTTTTGGGCTGGGGTTGTGGCTCAGCGGTAAAGCGCTCGCCTAGCATGTGCGCGGCCCGGGTTCGAACCTCAGCACCACGTAAAAACACATTGTGTACAACTAAAAGCAA
>JAKELJ010000918.1:0-13288 GCA_025594165.1 Tamias sibiricus
GTCACCCAACAAGGGTTTATTTTTGGGGATGTAAAAGTGGTAAGACCCAATAAGAAACCAATGGATTAAAAGTGCACGCTTGAATGCCCCTTTTTTGATCTTACTAAATGGGACAAGATGACCAGCAAATGGTGTGGCAAAGCTGGAAGGACGAACAGGGTTAACTCAAAATACCCTACCTCCTACATATTTCTTTTCATTTTGCCATTTACAATGCATAGGGGGCCCCCCCCACAACAGAACCCCCCTTTGGTTCCATATAAATAATTACCCTGAAGCAAAGCCGAGAAAATATAAGAGAAAAAGAACACAAGGGGGACAGAAAAGCAAAAGGGGCCAACCAATCTACTTCCAAAAGCAAGTTTGCGGGAGGGAGGCGAAACGGAAACAAATAACAGGCTACCTCCCGTATGGTTGCCAAGATGAGGTTTGACCCCCTTGCAAAAATGGTTGTAAAGTTGGTGCCTTCTCCCTGACAGGCCAAAAAAGACCCCTACATCCTTCTCTGAGTCCAATGGGGCAACTACCCTATCCCTTATGAGGCCAGTGCCAAAGCCCAGCCACTGGAAACTTGTGTGAACACCTTGGAATAACGCATGCCTCCAGATCAGACACAAGGCCCATAGTTTCCCCCTCCCCCCGAATAAAACCCCCATTTTTCCAAAGAGGGCCAGAGGAACCCTTTTGAAAAGATATATAAGATAATAAGGAATGGGGGGATAAAAATGTGGTTTTAAAAGATTAATACAAGCCCTTCCCCCCCATCAACAACCGGACCCCCCACACCCACAGCAAACTGTTTTTTTTACACTTGGTAACCCCACACACATAGGGTAAAAACCCCTGAATAAAAAGAGTTTGAGAAAGGCCAGTAAAAAAGGAATGTTCCCTGGGTCCCCCCGAGCCCCCCAGTAAAAGAAATCCTGGGGGTTCCCCCCCCCCTAAAGGATAGGGGGTGGTCCCCCTCCCAGCCGTTAAGAAAAAATAAGACAAACAAGGAGTCCCAAATACTGTTTGGAAAGCAATTACTCCAGAAAGAGAAAGCTAATCCTGCCTTTCCTACCTGGGTCCCCCCCCCCCCTATTAATTTATACCTTAAACGTCCCTCCAAGAAAGCTTTTTTTCTACTTATTATGGTACAGAAACATGAAAAATTTGGCAAATTCCCCATTAATTTACAAGTTTTTTTTCCAGACAAAAAACTGGGTAACACATTTTCCCAGAATGTAACATTTTCTTGTTAAACAGGTGGCAGCAGACTATGTAACCAGACCTCTGTTTCCTAACTTATCACTAACCCTGTAACTTTACAGCACATCTTGTACTTTTATTTCGCTCATCTAAAGTCCTCATCTACAAGTCCCCTTAAAGTCTTCCCCTTATGCTTTATGATAACCTAAAATCTATAAACTAATCTTAAAAGCATCTAAAAATTAAAAACAAAACAAACAATACACAACAACAACAAAAAATCCATGCACCTAAAGAGACTGGAGATATGGGCTTGAGTTCTTAGTTGATGTCATCAACTGTTGGTAACCAGAGTTTCTCTAAAATATAGAATTTTTCCAAATAATTGTTGTTAATTAGTAGGTATTTTTTTTCTGTTTTTCTGTTTTGTTCTCAATGTTCTGAGAGATAGGCAAGAACAGCCATTAAAGCATGAACTATTTGTTATGTTACCCCGGCCCCATCTGAAAAATTTGATTTGGTTTAGCAATAGGTATACTCATGCGATTTACTGATAAGATTATAAGTCATTTAAAATAAAAAAATCCCAATAGCAATAGAAAAGGGGTCAACCCCCACAGTTTCGGTTTCCTGCAAGTGCAGCCTAGCCACCACCTCCATCCTCATGGTGAAACCTTATCAGACAGCCAAAAGGGGGAATACCCTTCACCAAGGATTGGGCCTGGGGGCTCTTCACAGAGCAAATGCTCAAAGCACTCAGTCTTGAACTTAAATTCGCCTCAGGACTGGAAAGACCTAGCCAGAGCAGCTCTTGAGCCTGCAACATTTTTGAAGTAGAAAGCATTTTTCTATGATAAATGTGAACAGTAGGGGGATCCCAACCACACCACAAATGTTAACCCTCCAATCTGAAAAAATGCTTGTAGGGGAGAGGGGATATAATCTACAGTTCCACTGTGGTGTAACAAGCTACAGGTCCACCCAAACTATTTCAATCAGGTGTGACTCTGTGCTTTTTAAGAGCTGCCCCTGAGGAAGTCACCAGCTGGGAGAGGCACAGTTTCTATACAGGGCCCCCCTAAGGCAAAAAGACACTGAAGACTTGCAGCTAGTTTATTGATAAATATAATAAGGTTGAAGGCTAAGGGCAAGGGGGCTAAGTTGTGAAACTGGATGTCTGCAAACCTTTTTGGGAAGCCCATCCTATGTCAGCAGAGGGAGCTCCCCACTTGTGGGGGATGTGGAGGCATAACAAGGCATTTTTCCCAGCAGGAAATGCCAGAGCCTCCACAAAATTTATTTCCTGAACTGACTAAGGAGGCTTGCAAACAACTAGCCTCAGAAACTTCAAAAATATGTCCCTTTTTTCCTATTGGGTTTCTTTACACAATCCTGTTTGGGAATTTTACTCCACAGGCCTCCATAGAAAGAAAACAAAACAAAAAAAAGGGGGGTCATTTTTCTTCTCCCTTAAATGTTTTGGAAATCATGGATGTTCCCAGGTCTATTAAAATCACTAACACATGGGCCAGACTATACTGTCAAGACATTTCAGGTGGTTTTTTTTTGCAATGATTGACATATACAGCACTTAAATGGGATCCCCCTCATAAAGCCCGGGCGCGGTTGGCGCACGCCTGTAATCCCCAGCCACTTTGGGAAGGCTGAGGCAGTGAGGATCGCGAGTTCCCAAAGACCCCCAGGCCTCAGCAATGGCGGAGGGCACTTAGCAACTCAGTTGAGACCCTGGTTCTAAATAAATAAACCAAAAAATACAAAAAAAGGGCTGGGGATGTGACCCCAGTGGTCGAGGCGAAGTGTGCCCCTGAGTTTTTCCATGCCCAGTTGTACCACAAAAAAAAAAAAAAAAAAAAAGGGATTACCCCTATAATCCTCAGGCTCAAGGCATCATACAAAGAACACAGAAGGAGGGGCTGGGGTTTTGTGGCTCAGTGGACAAAAGTACTTGCCTCACATATGTGAGGCACTGGGTAATATCAAACCTCAGCACCAAATTAAAAATAAATAATCAAAAATAAAGTTTAAAAATTATCTTAAAAATTATTTTTAGTCCCCGGGCAACGGGCTGGCGCAAACGCCTGTAATCCCCAGCACTTGGGAGGCTGACGCGCAGAAAAGATCGCAAGTTCGAATCCAGCCTCAGTAATGACCCGAGGGCACTTAGCAACTCAGTGGAGACCCCCTGTCTCTAATAAATTACAAGAAAAGCCTGGGGGGATGTGGCCCAGTGGTGGTCAAAGTACCCCTGAGTTCAATTCCATTGGTTTTACCAAAAATAAATAAATAAATTAAGTTAATTAATTAAATTAATTAAAAAAAAAGAAAACACACAAGAAATTAAAGACAAAAAATTGGGGGGGGGGGGAGATACCTATACCAAGTCCCCTTGCAATGCCCCCCTTTGACAAAAACCTCAAAAAAACCTCATTTACTTTAAATTTTCTTTCAGTTTCAAAATTTTTTATGGAAGCCGGGTGCAGTGGCACACACCTGTAATCCCCAGAATTTGGGAGGCTGAGGCCAGAAGATCAAGAGTTCAAAGCCAGCTTCAGCAAAAAAGTAAAGCCCTTAGCAACTCAGTGAGACCATGTCTCTAAATAAAATACAAAAAAAAAAAAAGGGGGGGGGGTCTGGTGATGTGGCTTAGTGGTTGAGTGCCCCTGAGTTCAATCACCAATTTAAAAAAAAAAAAAAAAAGACATCACGTTCTTGTTGCTCAATGGAAAATTAAGAACATACAAAGTACCCTCAGAATATATTCAACCAGAGAAACTTTGACTTCTCACAGCATTTGCCAGCACAGTCCCAAGGGATTTGTTGACTTTTACTCATTTTCTGTATCTTTCTCCACTATCTTAATGTGTAAATATGTTTACTTTGAAAATTTGCTCATTAAAAACAATTCAAAGCCAGGATCAGTGGCACACTACTGTCATCCCAGTGTCTTGGGGGTCTGAGGTAATAGAATCATGACTTGGAGTCCAGCCTTAGCAATTTAACAAGGCCCTCACCAATTCAGTGAGACCCTGTCTCTGAATAAAATACAAAATAAATCTGGGTGACTGGTATGTGGCTCAGTAATCAAGTGCTCCTGAGTTCAATTCCTAATACAAAAAAAAAAAAAAAATTCTACATCATGTTGAGTTGAAAATAAAAACTAAGACAGCCAAATGCCAAGCAAGTCACAGAACATCTTACTTGATGAAATCAAAAGCCAAAGACTTTGATGAGAACCTTAGAAGACACCAATATCAATGGGCCAGATAGGCAGAGAGAACCTCAGAAGACACCAATATCAATGGGCCCCCAATCTACACCAAACCAAATTCATGCAATGAAAGAGAGAATAGAAAAATCATCCAGCAAAAGGCCCAGTTCCCCCCCCGAACAGAGGACTGCAGATGGCAAGGGATCAGGTGATCTTGAAACTAAAAAACAACAGTGATCAGAAATTTTATGACAGTAGATATTCTTCTGTGTAAACCAGGTTGCTTAGTTGAAAATGATAAACTATTTTTCTAATACCTTGTTAAATCACACATTATCAGAAGTAGTTTCAAGCAAAGAGGATATCTCTGTGTCTAGCATGAGGGGAAGGGTTCCTCAGGGAATACCATATAGCTCCTATCCCAAAAGAGCTGGAATTAAAGAAAAAACCTACCCTGGCACATTGCCTCAGGCCTATAGTCACTGTGGCTAGGGAGGCTAAAGCAGGAGGATCAGAAGTTCAAAGACAGTCTCAGCAATTTATCAAGGCCCTAAGCAACTCAGTGAGACCCTGTCTCTAAAAAAATTCAAAATAGGGCTGGGGATGGGGCTCAGTGTTTGAGTGCCCAGAGTTTAATCCCTGGTGCCAAAAAAAAAAAAAAGAATCAAAACATATTTACATATTAATCAGGATTTTAAACCTGCCTGATGGAGTGTTTGCTGACACTCAGAACAGTAGGGGTGCTTCAATCACGCTTTGCAGCAAATTTTTTTTTTTCACTGCATTGACCACTGTCACAGCATAATGTAGATTTGATCACATAGAAGATCAAATTCAGTTGCAAGAAAATCTGGTTTGCTACTACTGCTGAAACATTTATATGAACTTATCAGAATAAATAATAGGATATTATCCTCTTACAGTAATTACAGTACATTAAATAATAATAATAATAAAAACAATCTCAGTTCCTCCAGACAACTTATTCCTAACTCACCTTTTCATATGGAGTGTTTCAGAGAGACTCAAAGACCTAGATTGGTGGTGGTGACATCATCTTAACCCTGAAGCATCTGGACATTCTAATTTGGACCCTTGTATGTCTATGCTTTGAATGCAGTGACGAATTTGTTATAAATATCATTCTGTTCCTGCCTGCAAAAGGCTTGGAAATGATATCATAAGCAATTTCCAAAATTATCACTTTCAACACACCTAACATAGATCCATTTATCACATATATCCATATTCAGAAAGCAAGGGAGAAGCCATTTACTCTGCCCCTCAGCAGGGGGTTGAAAGAGTTCCTTGTGGTAAAAAAGAAAAGGCAGACATTAATTAAGTTGGTTTAAGAAAGATTTTGATTAGTAGAAGACTGCTGGACCAGGAAAAAAAAATGAACTAAACTCAACTTCAATTTCTACAGAGGCAACTGATTATTTGAAAGCCAATACAAAATAATACAAAAAGTGAACCAGAGGTTTAATAGTGTCAAGAAAGTAATTTTTTTATAGTACCAGGAATTGAACTCAAGGACACTCAACCACTGAGCCACATCCTCAGACCAATTTTGTATTTTGAGGCTTAAAAATTAAACAAAACTCATCTTTACAAAGTGTGATGGTCTTTTTTTTTTTTTTTTTTGTACTGGGGATTGAACTCAGGGGCACTTGACCACTGGGCCACATCCCCAGCCCTTTTTTGTATTTTTATTAGAGACAGGGTCTCACTGAGTTACTAAGTGCCTCGCCATTGCTGAGGCTGGCTTTGAACTTGCGATCCTCCTGCCTCAGCCTCCCAAAGTGCTGGGATATTAGAGGCGTGAGCCACCATGCCTGGCTTGATGGTCTTTGATATATCATTTTTACATCATATTCTTGTCAATTATAAGAATATTCTTCAAGACCCATAGAACTGACTCTCCCTATACGGCTCTCCCTATACTTTTAAAAACATGTATACAGAAGACCAATTTTTTAATGGTCAGATATTGTCTCTTCCACCTCCAAAGGTCACAGGACTTGAGGCTGGATTCATTAAGCCACCCCATCTTCTCCTCTGGAATGTGTGCAAAGGGGCGCTATGACATTGTCTTCTGAGAAACATTCTCATTTGGGCATGACATGTTTTGCTTTTCAAGAAGATTCTTTAGGTCATCCCATAGAAGATTTTAATAAATTTCAATTTGATCCATGTGAGAATCTAATTCTGAGTCAAATCATATTTTGGAGGTTTCCTACTAGAAATATGTTATCTATTATATCTCAGGGTTTTTATCCCCTCTCCAATTGACATTACAAAATACTGTTTGCTGAATAGTTTTTCTTAGCATTTATTAGGTATCTTTATTTCACTTCTTATGTAACATTTAGTCAGGAAATGACAACCTTCATAGTTGAAACAAAAACCCCAGTAGAAGGATGTGTACTAAATGTCATTTGTTAAGACTACCAGCTATTGTGATAAGTAATTATCCATGGTGAGCAGCACACTTAGCTCTATAAATATCATTCTCCTCATTCTATTTTTTTTTTTTTTCTGTAGTGCTGGGGATTGAGCCCAGGGCCTTGTGTATTCAGAGCAGGCACTCTACCAACTGACCTACATCACCAGCCCCGTCATTCTTCTCATTCTAAATGAAAAATAAGTACTCATGTGCTGGGTACAATGGCACACGCTGGTAATCCCAGTGGCTCGGAAGGCTAAGGCAAGAGGATTATAAATTCAAAGCCTGCCTAAGCAAAAGTGAGGCCCTACGCAACTCAATGAGACCCTGTCTCTAAATAGAAAAAATAAAATAGGGCTAGGGATATGGCTCATGAGTCAAGTGTCCCTGGGTTCAACCCTGGGCCACACCTAAAAAATAATAAAAATACTTATATAGTGTAAGCTGCCTGTCATGGCCAGCCACAGCGCCGCGGGAGGAAAACTCGGAGGCAGAGTAAAGCTATTACTACTTTTACTTCTACTTTCTTAGAGCTTAGAGAGAGAAAGAAAGATTTTTCTTCTTCTTAGAAAGAGCTTAGAGAGAAAGATTAGAGAGAGCTTAGCTTAGAGAAAGATTATTTTTTAGAGCTTCTTTCTTCTTTCTTCTTTCTTCCTCAGGAGCCTCGGCCTAACTCTGACCAGCAATTACTTCTTCTATCTGGTTTCTCTTCTGTAACCGCTCTTCCTACGTTCTGGCCGCTCTGATTCTTTTCTTCTTCTCCGACCTGAACTCTTCTTCTGACCGACCGACCGAGCGACTGCACGACTGACTGAATGAATTTATTCTTCGTTCTCCTAACTCCGACCACTTTCACCTGGTTATATACCTTTAGCTTTGCGGGTGCCTCACGTGCATTTACAGGTGTGTCACATACATATCAGGTGGAACTTATGGCTTCCAGCTAGCCGCAATAGCCCTTCCTAATTGGGGCTCCTTCAATATAGTTAACTAAACTTGTAAAAGTAGAAAAAGATGTATAATCACAAGATCTGATATGGTAGGGATATGGTAGGGAATGTGATGCAAAATGTAGTTTTTTTTTTTTTCTTTTTTTTTTGGTACTGGGGATTGAACTCAGCGGCACTCGACCACTGGGCCACATCCCCAGCCCTTTTTTGTATTTATTGGAGACAAGGTATCACTGAGTTGCTAAGTGCCTTGCCCTTGCTGAGGCTGGCTTTGAACTCGCGATCCTCCTACCTCAGCCTCCCAAAGAGCTGGGATTACAGGCATGTGCCACCTTGCCCGGCTCAAAATGTAGTTTTTGTCTTCTTACATCAATTGCAATATTCCAAACACTGCTGCTTGGTCAAATATAAGTCTATTAAAAGTATACATATAATTTTTTGGAAATGTTAGTGCCTGCTGTTAATTCCAGAGACTCTGGAGGCTGAGGCAGGAGAATAAAAGTTTAAACCCAGACTCAGCAACTCACTGAGGCCCTAAGCAACTCATTGAGACCCCATCTATAAAAATAAAACACAAAATATAGCTGGGGATGGAGCTCAGTGCTCAAGTGCCCCTGAGGTCAATCACCAGTTTAAAAAAAGAAATTACAGCACATTACATATTAATCAGAATTCCAAAGCTGACTAATGGAGCTGCTGCTGGCACTCAGAACAGTAGGGGGTGCTTCAATCACGCTTTGCAGATTTTTTTACTGCTCTGACCACTATCACTTAATATTGATTGCATTAGCATGATGCAAATTTAATCACATAGAAGATTTCAGGAGCAAGAAAGTCTAGTTTCCAACAGCTGCTGAAAAAAATTTATGAACTTAACAAAATATATAAAAAGATATTATTCTTGTATAGTAATGGGTGACCTAAGTCCAAGATCTTTAGTGTGTGCGTGTGTGACTGCATAAATATCAACGTGATGGCAGAGCCTTCCAACCTCTCAGGGCTCCAAAAGACTCATTCTTTGCATTTTCTGTAGTCAGATGGCTTCTGGTATTCCTTAGCTTGTGGCCACAAAAGCTTAGAAACTACAGGGTCAATACTACACCGTGGGGCTGGGGATATAGCTCAGTTGGTAGAGTGCTTGCCTCACATTCACAAGACTCTGGTTCAATCCCCAGAACCACAAGAAAACAAAACAAAATAAACCAGTGCACCTTTCAAGCAGAGGAAAGGATTTTCTCAATAAGACACCTAAAGCTCAGGAAATAATGCCCAGTGTTGATAAATGGGACAGCATCAAATTAAAAGCTCCTGCAAGGGAAACAACAGGAAATGTAAAGTAAGAACCTACAAAATGGTAGAAAATCCTTGCTAGCTGCTCTTCTGACACAGGATGCATACAAAACTATAAAAAGAGCTTAAAAAACTTTATAGCAAAATATCATATAACTGGAGCTGGGCTTGTGGCTCAGTGATAGAGCACTTGCCTACCATGTGTGAGGCACTGGATTCGATTCTCTCTACCACATAAAAAATAATGGTCCATCAACAACTTAAAAATAGAAAAAAAATCAAATAACCCAAAAATTAATACATGAACAAAAGAACCAAACAGTACTTCTCAAAAAAATACAAATATTGAACAAATACAGCACAAATTGCTCAAATCATTAGCAATTAGGGAAATGCAAATCAAAACTACATTGAGATTTCAACTCACACCCATCAGAATGGGAGTCATCAAGAATACAAATAATAGCCAGGCATTGTAGCACATGCTTGTAATCAGTGACTCCAAATAAATAAAATAATACCTCAGTTGGTAGAATGTTTGCCTTCCATGCACAAGTTCAACCCCCAGCACCACCAAAAAAAAAAAAAAAAAAAGTATAAAAATAATAACAAATGTTGGAGAGCATATATAGGCACATTTTAACACTGTTGGTGGGAGTGTAAATTAAAACAACCACTATGGAAATCCGTATGGATGTTCCTCAAAAGATTAGGCATGAATCTACCATTCTACCATGTGACTGAGCTATACCATTCCTCAGTATTTATCTTGAAGAATTAAAGTCAACTTACTACACTGACAAAGGCTTACCTACGTTTGTAGCAGCACAAATTCACAATAGCCAAACTATGGAACCAGCCAAGGTGCTATTAAGTGAATGGATAAGAAAAATGCAATATATAAACACAAGGGAATTTTATTTGCCATAAAGAAAAATGGAATATGGCATTTGCAAGAAAAGTGATGGAACTAGACATGATTATATTAACTGAAATAAATCAAAATCAGAAGGTCAAGGTTGTATGTTTGTCTCATATATGTAAACTGGAGAGGAAAATGAAAAAAAAAGGGGGGGATGCATCTCCTAACTGTAAGGTAGATCAGGAGAGAAAAGGGAAAAAGTGGAGGGTGGGGGAAGTACTAAGGAGTAACATTGGCTAAATTATATATTGTTATTTTTTGTGCATATACAAATATGTAACAAATCCCATCATTATATATAAAATTATAATGCACCAATAAAAACTGTGGAAAAAGCCACGCACAGTGGTGCACACCTGTGATGCTAGTATCTCAGGAGGCTGAGGCAGGAATATTGTAATCCCTGGTACCAAATAAATAAATACATGCATACATAAAGACTACCAGCTCTTTTGATAAGTAATGATTGATGAGCAGCACACTTAGCTCTATAAATATCATTCTCCTCATTCTATGTGTGTGTGTGTGTAAAATTTTTGATTGGAAATGCTAGTGCCTGCTGTTACTCCCAGTGACTCATGACTAAAGCAGGTGTACATAAATTAACCCCAGACTCAGAAACTCAACTAGGCCCAAAGCAATTTAGAGAGACCCTGTCTCAAAAACTAAAAAGGGATTGGGATGTAGCTCAGTGGTAAAGCACCCCTGGATTCAACCCCTGATACAATAATATTAATAATAATAAATAATTAACTAATAAATAAATAAACAAACAAAATATTTGCCCTCCATCTCATCCCATATAAAATATCCATAATAGATTTAAAAGCAAAAAAATAATTTTGATAAAAAATAACTAACTGTCACTAAAAAATATTTCTTTTTTCTTTTGATTTTGGGGATTGACTTCAGGGGCACTTGACCACTGAGCCACATCCACCAGCCCTAGTTTGCATTTTATTTAGAGCAGGATCTCATTGAGGGACTTTTTTTTTTTTTTTTTGGTACTGGGGGGTAAACTCAGGGGCACTCTACCAGTGGGTCACATCCCCAGCCCTTTTTTGTATTTTTATTAGAGACAGGGTCTCACTGAGTTGCTAAGTGCCTCGCCATTGCTGAGGCTGGCTTCGAACTCGCGATCCTCCTGCCTCAGCCTCCCAAAGTGCTGGGATTACAGGCGTGCGCCACCGCGCCCGGCTCAGGATCTCATTGAGAAGTTTAGTAAATTTTGCCTGTGCTGAGGCTGGCTTTGAACTCCTGATCCTCCTGTCTCATCCTCCAAGCTGCTGGAATTACAGGTGTACACCACCATACCCAGCAGAAAATATTCTTACATTGGATAAGAACATAAAACCTAAATTCACACACGCACACACACACACACATGCACGCACGCACGCACACACACATAATGCATATTAAAATAAAATAAAACATAAAATCTAAATATATATTACACATTATATATACACACACATATGTGTATATATCTATATATCTCTACATTGAATTTATATTAAAATACATATCAATAGAGCTATGGTTGTGGCTTAGTGATAGAGTGCTTGCCTAGCATGTCTGAAGCACTGGGTTCAAGTCTCAGAACCACTTATAAATAAATAAATGAAGGGTCTACTGACAAGTAAAAAAGTATTTTAAAAAATACATCAGGCCAGGCGCGGTGGCGCACGCCTGTAATCCCAGCACTTTGGGAGGCTGAGGCAGGAGGATCGCGAGTTCAAAGCCAGCCTCAGCAATGGCGAGGCACTTAGCAACTCAGTGAGACCCTGTCTCTAAATAAAATACAAAAAGGGGCTGGGGATGTGACCCAGTGGTCGAGTGCCCCTGAGTTCAATCCCCGGTACACACACAAACAAAAAAAAAAAAAAAAAAAAAAAAAAAAAACATCAGAATTGGAAAATTATGTATACCAAAAAATATGACCAAGAATATAAGAAAATAAGGACTGGGGATTTAGCTCAGTTGGTAGAGTTCTTGCCTCACATGCCACAAGGCCATGGGTTCAATCCTCAACACCAAAAAAAAAGAAAAAGAAAAAGAAGACAAGGGGGCTGAGCTGGTGGCATATGATTGTAATCCTAGTGCCTCCAGAGGCTAAGGCAGGAGGATAGCAAGTTGGAGGTCCACCTCTGCCAAAGCAAGGTGCTAAGAAACTTAGTGAGATCCTGTCTCTAAATAAAATATAAGATAGCGCTGAGGATGTAGCTCAGTGGTCTAGTGCCCCTGAGTTCAACACCCAGTACAAAAAAAAAAAAAAAAAACACACACACACACACACACACACACAATAATAAATATAAACATGCATATGCAGGTTATTATAAGTAATTTATACCATCATAAATATAAAAAGTGGGATGCACCTAAAACTGAGGTAAAAAAGGAAACATATGGATTTACATAGTTAAATTTTAAAAAGTGTCTAAAATTCATGAGCTAATCAAAATATCAACACTTTGGTAAAGGCCAATTTATAAAAAGGAGGAGTACAGAACATCCCAAACAAAAGAATAAAGTTTAAATATATTTGGCCTAATTAAAAATGTGGACATACATTCCAGATAATTTTTACAAACCTAATAAGTGATTTTTGTCCCCCCCCCCTCCCTTTTGGCCAATATGCAAGTGTATACACAATGTCCACTCTCCATACTGAGACTCAAAAAAATGTGGTGGGTTTTGTTCCACATACCAAACAGATTCAATCCACTGACCCAAAAAAAAATGAAATCAAAATTCCAAACACCACACATTGTTTTTGAGTGTTAAAAAACAATGTAGCCTATACATTATAATCAGGAACCAGATAACAACCTGTGGAAACTAAAGAGAAGCAATTTTTAAAAGAACAAATTTGCCCCAACTTTAGAAAATGGCAAAAAAAGTTGAAAAAGTGTTTTATTTCCCACCTGCCAAGAAAATAGAAAAATGACATTCCTCCGACCAAAAGAAAGATGTTAAAAATCAAGGGGTATCCGATCAACAAAAAAAAATGTTAAATTTAAAACCCTTTAAATTAAATGCTACCTACTAAATAATTTTTCCCAGAAGTATTTATTTGGTGCCATAGCTTTTTAAATTAAAATCAAAAACATTTTCCCCAAAAAGTTTTTTGCCTGTATAAAAAAGGGGGGAGTTTTATAGTGTTAAAACGTGGTGGTAAACAGTCCCCCCAATGCCTCCAATAAAATCACCTACATTTGGAAAACAACTCTGTCAAGAGGAATGAAATTTTCAAG
>JAKELJ010000919.1:0-13287 GCA_025594165.1 Tamias sibiricus
GCATTGATCATTTCTTGCAGCGTTCCCACTGCATCCATTCCTAGGCATTCTAGCATGGAGGCCTTCTTTCCCTCTACATCATTATAAAATTTACCTTCTTAGGATGGGCCAGTGGGTTCTTAGCACTTGGCTTCTGTCTTGAAATCACCTGGCACTCATGCCGTCTGCAGCGCTCTCCTGGGCATTCAGCATCAGCATCAACCACCACCACCACCCTTGCCATTTCCAGATGCTCTCAATGTAACAAGCCAAGGTTGACAAACCGATTACTGTAGACCTGTTTGTAAGTCTCTGTACATAAGGGAAAATAAATGAAGACAAAGTTCCTAGCTCTCATAGTACTTATATCCCTGGTGGGAAATTAAGCACTGGTTTTGGTTTGGTTTGGGGCAGGAGGTCTAGCTAAGATGGTCCAGGCTGGCCTCAAACTCACAACTCCTCCAGCCTCCAGCCTCCCTGGGATTTACTAGGTGTAAAGTTCAGCACTTTAAAGATAGCATGCTCAGCAGTATATCTGTAATATGTGATGATTTTCAGAGGAGTAGTGACAAAGGAAATGGGATTAAAAGTATAAAGCATTACCAAATCGAGGAGCAGATAGGAAAGTGGAAAAAGGTAACTATAAGCATTGTGTTAATGGGATTTAGCAGATGAACTGACGATATGCAATCGGTTTGAGGAAGGTGAATTTCTGACTGGGAAACAGCAATGGGGGTTAGTTTGAGGCCAGGAACAAAAGGAAGGAAAGAATGATACAGGACTGAGCAAGGAAAGACAGGCAGGAGTTTCAGATTGGATGGAGGGATGCTTGAAAATGTGGGTTTTTTTTTTTTATTCTAATTGTAATGAGATTGCTGTGACAGATTGTTTGCAAAGGATGGACAACCAGCATCCCTAGCCATTCCTGTACAGGAAGCTCCTTTGCAAGAACTCTCCTCTGATCTGAAGGTGAAAGTCTACTTTCCATCTTCTTGAATTGGGGGTCCAGTAACCAGGAGGACTGTAGAAAAAGCAGCAACATGGTGAGGACTATCTTGGGGCATTTGGCATGTCTGCAAAGGGTCGTTCACAGTGTCCTTTCCTCTCCCTATAACGATGCTACAGAGTCCACCAGGTAAAAAACTCAAAAATAAAAAAGAAAATTAATCCCATAAGCAAAGGAGGAAAACAATGCAGGAGCCTTAAGAGAAACCCTGGGAGAGTGGGAAATAGATCTTTGCCACCTGATTCCTCAGATAAGAGCATTAGTATACCAAAATTATACAAAGGAACTCAATATAAAATTAACACCAAAATAAAATATTAATGATATACCTAATTCATTTGTTAGCCGACCGGAAAGGGATTGCAGCTGGAACGGCAGCGACGCGGGAAGGAGTCCGGAGACAGGATGGAGACGAAAAAATTCTTTAATCTTTCTGTCTCTGTCTCTTGTAATTTCTCTAACACTATCACTTACAACACTACTCACAAGAAAACTACAAATCCAATTGCGATAACCCTGTCCTTTCACTCTACACAGACTCTTACAAGAAACTACAATGTATCTATACAATAGCGATAACCCTGTCCTTTCTCTCTCTGGTCTCATCCAGTATGCGCCCGAGCAGGAATGGTGCTTGCTCGATTCTGCAGAGTCACTCCTCAAATCTCTCAAGATCTTGGGCCAAGTCCCGTGAGACTACGGAAGGCGACAATGCCCAAAAATGTCAATCTGCTGAGTCATTGCTCAAATCTCTCGAGATCCTGGGCCAAGTCCCGTGAGACTACGGAAGGCGACAATGCCCAAAAATGTCTATGGCCCATAGTCAAAACCGCAATCTTAGCTATCTCCCCTAAAAAACAGGGCTCCTGCATTTCCCCCTTTTGTTTTAAAAGAGGGGATGCTCTAGGACGTCTATGTGCAACCAACATTCTTACCCGTCATGGATAATCAAGGCTGTGCCCTTGACTCCTGTCTTAGGTTGATATGTCGGGCCACATGAGACTGTCCCGTGCGACTGTGCCTGTCTTAGGTTGTTCCCCTCTGGGGATCTTACCCGTCATTGGCTAACCAGCCAATCCAATGGAGCCCTTTAGGATCGACTGTGTTAAGATGACTAACAGCCGTCCAATTGGGAGGAGATGCTGCGGCTTTAAGGCGACAAGCCTTTTGGTGACAAGTCCAAATTGCATAGCATATCAAATTCTTTAAACAAATCAGCTGCCCTAAGTTCTATCAAGTAACACAGTGAGTTCTCTAAACAAATACCTGCAAGGTACTGTCCCCCATGAAGTCCCAAACAATGAAGATCAAAATGTCCACTTGTTATAACACGTTGATCTAGGAGGCCCATGCATGCAGAGCAGAGGCACACTGCTGGTGAGGTTGTTTGACATTTGAGCAGCAGGGATGCTTGCAGCGAACCGCGATCCCTGCAGCTGTAGAAGCAGCCGTCTTTTTTATGTCTAGACGATGCCACCGGCAAATCTTCAGGGGCACCGCTATCTACGAGACTGAAGCATCAATTGTTAAAGGAAAGGCAGTGCTATTCCAGCACTGAGTCAAGAGGCGAGTTGTCAAACTAAAATAATAGAATTATTAGATTGGAAAAATAAGTTGATTTCTGCTCACACACCATTGCAGCCTGAGCTCCCACAAACATAAGCTGGCAAAATATCATATTTAGAAACAAAACAAAGAAAGACTGAGGGTAATTACTGCATTAAAGATAGATTAAAGAAAAACTAAAAGCACTTGAGAGAAATAATTTGTTAGCTGGAACTCTCGAGTTTCTGCATACACAGCAGTCCTTTACCTGTTGAAATAATTGAAATTAATCATTTATTAAACAAATGAAGTTAATAACAAATAAGCATCCTCATGTCAAAACACCCAAAATATCAGGTTATACAGCCCTAGTCATATGCATTTTTTGCTAAAGAGAAGTCCCTGGGACACCTATAAATAAACAAAATTGAAGGTACCCTTCATCTTATTAAATTTATTTACCCATTTTGATTACTCTTAAACTTAAATGAATTAGAGTTATTTGGATCCATATATATATATTATTCACAAGTGCTTTGTTATTTTTGATGTCACACTGGACAGACGCACATACAAACATATATTTGTGACGTCACATTAACATGAAATTTAGACAAATACACAAATAAACACATATATAAAAAGTAAAAAAAATATATATATAATTGTGTGCACACTCAAGAGAGATCTCTTCGTCCCAGCTGGGAGGAATGACACTTAAGTTGTGACATATTTTGAAGGACTCTTTTAAGGGAATCATTCCATATCTTCATCATGGTCCTCTTGATTTTGTACCTTTTTTATTAATCTTGATTCCTCAACAAACTTCATCTTGATCCTTTTGATGTGGTACCTGCTTTTTATTAATCTAGATGGTATCCATATTGGAGAGGATTCATGCTTTGGAAAGACACAAACAGATCCTCTCCCCCAAATTAATACTGGATCCGGACCCTTCCATGTACCTGAAAGAACATCCTTCCAGTAAACCAAGGTTTATGTTGTTGATGTGGGTTCCAATGTCTGTCTCCAGCAGAATAACCATTCAGAGTCTAAAGTTAAAAATTTAAAGTAAAACAGGGCAACTGCCAATCTGTCCTTAGGATTTTTCCAGTTTCCTTCTTTCTGTTTTAACAACATAACTTTTAGTGTGCGGTTTGCTCTTTCAATAATGCCCTTGACCCTGAGGATTGTATGGGATGCCTGTTTTATGGGATTATGTTGAATTTTGCGCCAAAACTGTTTGAAAGATGAGGACATATAAGCGGGACCATTATCTGTTTTTAAGCATTTTGGGGATGCCCAATGCAGCAAAAGCTTGTAAACAATGTGAGTTTGTGACATCTTTAACTTTTTCTCCGGAATGTAAGGAAGCAAAAATCATGCCTGAGCATGTATCTATGGTTACATGAATAAATTGCAATTTTCCAAAGCTTGGCTCATGAGTAAACATCCATCTGCCACAAATGATTGGGCATTAATCCTCTAGGGTTAACACCAAAATGAGGATTGGGCAAATGTGTTTATACAAGATTTACAATCTTTTACAATTGTTCTGGCTTGCTCCTTTGTGATTTTAAACCTACGTTGCAAGGTGGTGCTGTTGACGTGAAACTGGGAATGAAATAAAGTAGCTTGTTGTAGTGCTGAAAGTATAAATATTGTTTTTGTAAGTTCATCTGCCTTTTGATTACCTTCATGGAGGGGGCCAGGGCAAATTAGTATGTGCTCTAATATGGCCTACGAATAGAGGTTCTTTTCTTGCCCACAAAAGTTTTTGTATCTGATAAAACAATTTAAAGGCTGGAGTATGAGGTGCTATTGGTCCTGCTAACTCTAATTTTGGGACGGCTTGTACAATATAGTGGCTATCTGAAAAAATGTTTTATGGGGCTGGTCTCTAAAATTTTCCAGAGCTCTTACCACAGCTTCCAATTCCACTAGTTGAGCTGATTTGTGTGCAGTTATGTAAGTCATATTTTCTTTTGTAGTGACTACTGCAGCAGTACCATTTGAGGACCCATCTGTAAAATATCATTAAATGCCTTAGGAATAGGTTGATTTTTTATTACCTGTGGAAATATAATAGGATGATTAATACAAAAAGATAATATAGGAGACTTAGGAAGGTGATTATCAAAATTTGCAGAGGTAGAGCATCTAGCTATAGCCCAGTCATTATCATTGAAGCATAAATATTCAATCTGTGACGATGAATAGGGAGTAATAATAGTAGCAGGGTGAATGCCAAATATTTTTAGTAGAAGTTTTAAGTCCTTGAAGAATAAGTTTAGCCACCATGGAGGTATATGACTCAATTATGCTTTTAGGAGAGACAGGCAAATGTATCCATAATAAAGGCCCTTGTTGCCAAAATACTCCCTGTCGGTGTATATTGTGAAGAAATAATAATCAATATCAGCGGTTGAGTTAAATCAAATCTGTCACAATGAGCTCCTTCTATGGCTTTTTCTACTACCTTTAAAGCTTTCCTAGCATCAGGAGTCAATGTTCGCGGTGAGGATGGATCAGGGGCCCCTCGAAGGATATCAAATAAAGGTTTTAATTGGCCAGTAGTGAGGTTTAGTGTAGGGCGAAGAGCCAATTAATGTCTCCCAGTAGTTTTTGGAAATCATTGAGGGTGGTTAAATGTTCTTTATTTATTAAAATTTTTTGGGGTCTAACAAAAGTATCCATGATTTTAAATCCTAAATATAATATGGGAGATCTGGTTTGAACTTTTTCTTCTGCTATATATAATCCGTATTTTTTAAAATTTTCTACCATGTCACTGAATATATTAAATAAGATTTTTTGATTAGGGTGGGCCAGTAAAATATCATCCATGTTAATGTAGACACATGAGGTTTGGATATTTATTTTTAATGGGTTGGATAGCCTTGTCCACATATATTTGGCATATGGTGGGGCTATTAGCCATTCCCTGCGGCAAAAACCTTCCATTGATATCTCTGATCAGGGCCATTATTGTTAATAGAAGGAACTGAAAAAGCAAAACCTGGGGGCATCCAGAGGATGTAGGGGAATAGAAAAGAAGCAATCCTTTATATCAAGACTAATAACATGGAAATTTTTTGGAATAGCTATAGGATTCGGAAGTCCAGGTTGAGTAGGGCCCATGACTTGCATGGTTTTATTAATTTGTCTAAGATCATGTAATAATCGCCATTTTCCTGATTTTTTCTTGATCACAAATATGGGGGAATTCCAGGGAGAGGTGGACTGGTTCTATATGTCCTGCTTTTAATTGTTCCTTAACTAGTAGGTGGGCCGCTTGTAATTTCTCTTTAGATAGGGGCCACTGAGGGGACCCACACTGGCTTTATCAGAAAGCCATGGTATTTTCAAAATTATTTTCTCAGTGGCCCCAAAGAAAAATGTCTTTTTCCTATTATGATAATGATTTCTTTTAGGGTTAAGCTTACCCTGTACTTTTTGATGATTTCTTTTAGGGTTAAGATTACCCTGTATGTTTTTACATTTAACACCTGCAGGTTTGGTTGCAAGGTGTACTCCCATTTGTTGTAAAATATCTCTTCCCCATAAAGTAACCGGTAGATTAGGTAAAACATAAGGCTGAAATGTGCCTTTATGTCGCCTTCATCATCCTCCCATTTTAAAATTACCGCACTTTTTTTCTGGGAGGTTATTATATCCCAAGCCTCTTAAACTGGTTGAAGCTTTTTGTAGAGGCCAGTGTTTGGGCCATTGACGTAAATTAATGATGGAAGAATCAGCTCCAGTATCTATAAGACCCTCCATTTCTATTCCTTGGATTCTTATTTTACACATAGGCCTCCTTGTACAGTCCCGAACCCAGCAAACCATGGGTTTCGAATCAGTGGAACAAAATCCTCTATTGTTCCTATTTAGAGGCATATTCATTTTAAATGAATTATGTAAATTTGGAAGGAGGAGCAGCTGAGCAATTCTATCTCCTGATTAATAGAACTTATACTTTGGGGTGAGCTAAGCATTATTTTTATTTCCCTTTATAGTCTGAGTTTTATTACGCCTGGGGTCACTTGCAAACCTAATAAGCTTTCAGGACTTTGCCCGATAATAAGTCCTACAGTCCCTGAGGGAAGAGGTCCCCTGACTCCTGTGGGAATCAGTTGAACCCCCATTTCAGGTGTTAACACTATTCGGGCGGTGGAAACAGAGGTCTAATCCTGCATTTCCTCCTGTTCCTCTGGCGAGGGAGTGGGATGGGTAATAGGGATTGTGTCGGGGAAGCATCTGAGTGGATGCTTGAGGATACTCCTCCTCCAATGCCTCGTACATTTGTGGGCCCCGGGGCATTGGGCCCCGTGCCCTGTTTTTTGAATTCCTGAACAAAGGATTTCCATGGATGTCAAATTTTGAATAGCATTTATTGGCCCAATGATTTCCTTTCTTACACCTGGGGCGGCAGCAACCTGGAGTACGGTATGAATTTGGTCTTATATTCTCTTTGGGGATTTTGCCTAGAATAGCCTGATTGATTATGATAATTTTGCCTAGAATATCCTGATTGATTATAATGTCTATGTTGAGCCCTTGTAAAATTTTGAGGGGCAGCATCTCTCACAGCTGCTGCAATCACATTCCCTGTGACAAAGGCATCATTTACATCTTTACATAGTTGTATATATATGGAAAGATCCTTTTTATTTTTCCCATGGCCTGATGAGACTTCCTGGCAATATTTATTGCATTTTCGTATACGCTATTGAATAACTAATGGCATAACTTGATTCAAAGTCTCCAAAAACTCTACCTGCAGTTCTCAAAAGTCTATCAGCAAATTCAGCATGGGTTCATTAGGTCCTTGAATTACTTTGGACAAGGCTACCTTGTAGATCCCCAGGTCCTTGTACAGTTTTCCATGCCTTTAAGGCAGCTGCATTTATCTGAGCATATACTCCTGGGGTATAATGTTTTTGATCCTGTTGTATGTCTGCGAATTGCCCTTCTCCTGTGAGCATTTCTATATTTATGGTCTCCAAACCCGCATCTGCATTTCTTTTAGCTGTTTTCTATACAAAGTTCCTGAAAAAATTGCGATCGCCAAACCAAGTATTGTCCCCCACTTATGTTGCTTTACATAGACGTTTCCAGTCTGCGGGGGGTTAAGCTAAAGGTGTTAAGGGACTCCAATATACTCAACGTGAAAGGAGCTTGGGGTCCATAAGTCATTACTGCCTCTTTGAGATTTTTTATTGTTTTGTAAATCTTATTGGCTGGTGGCCCCTCTGTCCATTTTCATATTCAAATACTGGCAGTTCCAATGTATCTGGTGAGTTACGCCCTCGGAGAGCGCATAAGCGTTAGTTGTCTGGGGTCTTCAGACAATGACTTTTTATTTCTATTTCTAGGGTATGCAAAACGTCTAGTGATACCCTTCATTATTTTCTGTAATCGATTTTCACCCATGGGGGAGTAGAGGACACAAGTTCCTCCACTTGATGATCCCTTATCTTGGTCTTCCTTAATTTCCTTTTTTCATTTTTCTCAATTATCACCTTTAGTTAATTCCTCCTCACTACTACTACTCTCATTGGGTCCTGAACTGAGGCTCAGTAACATCATGAGTTCCCAGGTTCAATGTGAGGACCCATGTATCCTTGTAATATTCTATAATAAAATCTTGAATAGCTTTAGCAGCTCGGATCTTTGTAATTTTGGGGGACACTTCTAATACTCTCCTTACTGGTCTTAGTTGATCTCAGCGGAATTCTACGCTTTTATGATTGCCTTCACTGTTTTCTAAATCCTCCTCACTAACGACAGACTCATCCATATCAAAGAATTCATCAAGAGCCTTCGTACACTTGGGTCTTAGTTATTTTCGAACCATTTTAAAACCGCTCTGACTAGAGACTCCTGCGAGGTTTCTCAGTTCTTACCTGCCGTGCTGAATTTCCCGTACGGGCCACCAACTGTTAGCCGCCGGAAAGGGATTGCAGCCTGGAACGGCAGCGCCGTGGGGAAGGAGTTCGGGAGACAGGATGGAGACGAAAAATTCTTTAATCTTTCTGTCTCTGTCTCTTGTAATTTCTAACATACCATACACACTCTCACAAGAAAACCAACCACGTATGTCTCTTACAAGAAACTACAACTTCTATACAATAGCGATAACCCTGTCACTTTCACTCTCTCAATGTAACAGATGTACTCTTTCTATACAATAGTACTATATACAATAGCGCCGTAAACCTGTCCTTTCTCTCTCTGGTCTCATCCCATGCGCCCTGCCGAGCTAGGAATGGTTGCTTGCTCGATCTGCCGAGTCACTCCTCAAATCTCTCAAGATCGTTGGGCCAAGTCACGTGAGACATACGGAAGAGCGACGACAATGCCCAAAAATGTCAATCTGCTGAGTCATTGCTCAAATCTCTCGAGTGATCCTGGGCCAAGTCACCGTGAGACTACGGAAGGCGACAATGCCCAAAAATGTCTATGGCCCATAGGTCAACCGCAATCTTAGCTATCTCCCAAACAGGCGCATCCACACAGAGTCAAGTGTTTGAACCTAAACAGATGCTTCTCAAAAGAAGAAAAGATACAAATAGTTCAACCAAATACAAGGAGTTACATGGAGTATTCACGCGCATCATCTAGCAGTTTAGGGGACATGCAATCTAAAACCACATTGAGCCGAGGCCCATGGTGGTGCACGGCCTATAAATCCCATGCAATTGGGGAGGCGCTGAGGAAGGTTAGGGCGGCAGGGGAGGGGTGATCGTGATTCTCAAGCCAAGCTTCTGCAATGGTGATGGCACTTAAGCAATCTCTAGCGTGGAGACCCTGTCTCTAATAAAAATACGCAAAAAAGGGCTGGGGATGTGGCCCACCCAGTGGCGTCGAGTTGCCACGCTGAGTTCAATCCCCAGAGTTACCTAAAACAAACAAAACATACAAAAAACCCCACTATTGTTTTCAGTGTGTCTCACTCCATTCAGATAGGCAATTTATTATGAATACAATTCATAATAAGTATTGATGCAGGATGTAAGGGGAAAGGTGTTGACACGCAATATGTTTTGGTGGGACTGAAAATTAGTGTATAACCAATCTACCGCCATATTTGAACCAGTTATCCCACTCCCTCTAGGATTATAGCCAAAAGATCTAAATATCATACATACTACAGGATATACGCGCCACATGAAGTGTTTATAAGCAACACAATTTATTAACTGTATAAGCCAATACTTGTGGATACCCAAACTAATGTTGCCCTTCAACAAATGAGTGAATGGATAAAGAAAAATGTGTGGTTCTTATACACAATGCAGTACTACTTAGCCATAAAAAAAGAAATTGAAATTTATGGTCATTTTACTAGTGAAAGGGATGAATTTAGACTATCCTGTGCTAAGTGAAATAAGCTAGACCCGCAAAAAGCCATAGGTTCGAATGTTTTCTCTGATATGTGGACGCCAGTCAATAATAAGGGGGGCAGGCGAGATTAAAAACTGTAGGAAGTGGGGGTGGGTGGTGAATTACATCAAAATATAGAAGAAAGTTCATTTGCAGCAGTCAAAAGAAGATTGAGGGGAGAGGGAGGAGGGATAGGGTAAATAGGTAGAACCAGTGGAATCAACCTGACCTAATTATTTTCCTATGTAAGTTTTAATGAATATATACGCACAGTGAGACTCTCACTCATTCATATAAATCCACACAGGACATTAATTTTAAAAAAAATCTATAAGTACATTTAGAGTGGAAAGATCAGTTAGAAGACAGAGGTTGAGAAGAAGATGGGGAGGGAGGGAAAGGGAGGGAAAGAGGAAGTACTGGGAACCTGAAATTAGAACAAAAATTATAATCTGTAATTTACAAAATTATGTCAAAATGAATTCACCTAATGTTATGTATAACTATAAAGAGAAACCGTATTTCTTTTAAAAAGCCTATAAAAACTGGAAGGAGGAGGAGAGAAGGAATAAGGGAGAAAGAAAAGAAGACACTGCCAAATGCTAGACAAGAGTGGATGATGAGAGGTGAGAATGGGAGCAGAAACAGGGTTCTAGTCACCAGCTCAGTGAGACCATTTCTAAACACAGTCACGTGTAAAAGGACCTAGTCACATGGGCAACCCCAGGTTGAGAGGCCAGGCAGAAGGTCCAACTAGACAGCAGATCTCAAACCCAGATTGCTGACCCATGAGAGTTGTGATGCAAGTATGGTAAATCTGTATTCTAAAAACATAAAACCTGTGAGGAGGCGAGTTTATTATGCAGTTATAACACAAGAAATTACAGGAAATTTTTGAAATTACTAAGATAACGGAAATGAAATGTCTAACACTTTTATGTTCTGAAAGACGCGCGCCAAAATTATGGTCCTAAATGCATTGTAATGGAATTGTCATTTCTAAGAACCCATAGTCATCAATTTTTCTTTAAAAAACTGTATAAAAATATTATGTGCCTCATCCATGGGGGTAGTTTTTGGACCCTGGGACCTTGTGATACTCTTCTACTACACAGTGAAATCCTATCTCTGGGATGTTTGAGTCAAGACCATGTGGGAAAGCAACAAACACTAGACAAAATAAAAAAAAATAAAAAAGAGCCAAAAGTCATTTTGACTCTTTGTTCCATTTCAGCTAAAGAATAGAATAAAAGAAAAAAATGTCTGATGAAAACCATGGACCATATTTCAGGTCAGAACTCATTATGAAATGTGTTCGACATAAGAAGATTTTAAAACGGAAAAGTATTCTGTGTGAACTCCCAGCCTGTGGTGTTTCATATTCTACAGTTTATGCTGAAATAATCAAGGAGAGACATTACATCAATTGCTTAAAAAATGCAGAATGATTAAAAGCTGATCTTTGAACATGCAATCTTGGAAGAACAACTTTAAAGCAAGGAGGCACTCTTAAAACTATAAAAAAGCGATATTTTCATTCTAAAAAAATAAAAAGGATTCTGTAATTAGTAGAAAAGCCAAGATGTTTGGCTCTCTTGCTGTTGCCAATCAATTATTTGATCTGCAGAGAAATAGGATTCATCATGATTGTATCGAATAAACATTATTTCAAATGGTTCTTTAAGTGATTAATATATTACCAGACATTTAAGGCTATGTGTTCGCTCGGTACCTTCATAGTAGTTTCCATTAATTTCTCTCAAAGGATGGTTTAACATTATCTCCCCTGAGGGTTGTTTGCTCATCATGGCGCTTTGTATACATGTATTACAGTCACTATGCAATTGTGACTAAAGAGTAAAACTTATGCCTGGTACTTATTTTGTAGATATTTTAAAAATCGCCTTTATCGCTTTTTGTTTTTTTGTAACGTGATGCTGCATGATCGAACCCAGTGCTACCCACATGCTATGGCAAGTGCTTTACCATTCTGAGCTGCACAACCCCAGCACTATGCCAGTACTTTTTTACATAAAGTTCTGTCTTTTCTCGTGCTGCTATCTCTCTTTTTTTTTTTTTTTTTTTTTTTTTTTGGTTACCGGGAATTGAAATCAGGGGCACTTGACCACTGGGCCGCACATCCCCAGCCGCCTCTTTTTTTTTGTATTTTATTAGGAGGGACAGGGTCTTACAGAGTTGCTATAAGCGCTTTGCCATTGCTGAGGCTGGCTTTGAACTACGCGATCCTTCTTGCCTCAGGCCTCCCAAGTGCTGGGATTTACATTGCATTGCAACCACTGTAGAGACCCTAATTGAGGAGATAGCTAGAATCGGCGGCTCGCCGTGAGAGCCATAAAGGTGTTCAAGTATTTTTTCACCTGATTATTCATGCATTTATTAATGAATCTTTTTATGCCCGTGAACAGACTGCGTGGGACGCACCTGTAAGCTCGGTGCTGGGAGCACGTGTGTCCTTGTTACAGGCAATACAGTATTTAACAGGGTTGAGGGTTAGTTAGCACGGTTACTGGTGGTTGGAGTTGGAGAGGTTGGTTGGAGCCGGAAGAGAGAAGAGAGAAGTTAGAATAGAAGAAGAATGAAAGGGATCCTTTTTCATTTTCCATCCTGCCTTCCCGAATTTTCTACAGCTGCAGTCGTTGCGGCACAGTGGCAATTTGCTACTAGGCTGGCAAACACACCACGGCGTCCTGGCCATGTTTGTCGCTTTTGTTGTACTTCCGGTATCTTATAGTTAGTTACTACAGCATAAGGGTGCTAGGGAATAGATGTTTTAGCGAAACCAAAACTGGAGGAAATTCATTACCCTTTTTTGGCCACCCATCTGTGTATTGAATAAGTGTCTCATAATCTACCTGTCTGACTAGAGAAAGGAAGAAGGGAAATAGGGAAAAAGGATCGAGGAAAGAAATAAATGAATCCCAAATGAAGAAAAGCTGTCGGCAGAGGGATGTTAGGATTACGATTATTTATGATAGATTTCCAACAAAGATGAGGGAAAAAAAGCGTGGTGAGAAAAGAAGTTAAACAAATGCTTAAGCCAAGAAGACTCAGTCTTATACCAAAGGTGTGCTTCAAGGCACGTGAGTGGGGTCACATAAAGCCACTGCATCTAGTTATGAGATTTCCTTCATTCCTTAACAGATTATCTGTAGCCCTTCTGGGTCAATCCTAGGCCTATAGTTGGATCATTAGCAATTTTGAGATATGGACGAGCTCTAGACTCTGTAGCCTGGAAAAAGTAAAACGCAAATACAGACTTTTCTCGAAGGGTATGTCTAGTGGGCCCCACCGATTGAACTCCAGAATGAAGAAGAAGTTCTCACCTCACAGTACTTGGGAGATACTCC
>JAKELJ010000920.1:0-13271 GCA_025594165.1 Tamias sibiricus
TCTCCACGGCTCATTGTCAACCGCAAATTCAAGTCAATCCCAAACAGGGCTCCTGCATTCCCCCCTTTTTTTGTTTAAAAGAGGTAAAGCTCTACGGACGTCTATTGCAAACCAACTTCTTACCCGACATCGGATAATCAAGGCCTTGTGCCCCTTGACTCCTGTCTTAGGTTGATATCGCCACATGAGACTGTCCCGTGCGACTGTGCCTGTCCTTAGGTTGTCCCCCTCTGGGGATCTACCCCGTCATTGGCTAACCACCATCCAATGGAGCCCTTAGGATCAACTATTATGATGACTAACAGCCGTCCGAATGTGCGGAGATGTTGCGGCTTTAAGGTGACAAGCCTTTTGGTGATGACCAAACGCTATAGCATATTCAAATGTTTAAAACAAATCAGCTGCCCTAAGTTTCCATCAAGTACCACTGAATTCTCCTAACAAATACACCCGCAAGCATTGTCCCCATACAAGTCCCAAAACAATGAAAGATCAAAATGTCCATTTGTTTATAAGCATGTATGATGTAGGAGGCCCCATGCATGTAGAGACAGCAAAGGCCACACGGTTGGTGATGGTTTTTTGATGTTTGAGGCACCAGGGATGCCTTGCGCGGCCGCGATCCCTGCAGCTGGTAGCAGCAGAGACGTCTTTTTTAGTTTAGACAATGCCACCCGCAAATCTTCAGGGCCCCGCTACCTAGAAACTCAAGCATCACTTATAGTAAAGGAAAGGCAGTGCATTGCAGCACTGAGTCAAGAGGCGAGTTGTCAAACTAACAAAATAGAATAATTAGATTAGAAAATTTTTAAAGTTGATTTTTTTGTTCACATACATCGCCTTGTTGAGCTTCTACAAACATAAATTGGAAAAAATGTCATATTTTAGAACAAAACAAAGAAAGACTGAGGTAATTACTGATTAAAGATAGATAAAGAAAAGGTAAAGGCACTTGAGGAAATAATTTGTTAGCTGAACCCTTGAGTGCTCTGTATACAGAGCAATCTTTTACCTTTGAGATCAATTGAAATAATGCGCATTAAACAAAATGAAGTAATAACAAATAAACATCTTAAGTCAAAAACACCAAAATATCAGGTTATATACACTAGTCTATTTGTTGCTAAAGAGAAGCTCCAGGGACAATACTATAAATCAAAAATTGAAAGTTACCTTCATTTATAAAATTATTTACCTAAATGGAAGACTCTTAACCTAAAATGAATTAAAGTTATTTGGATCCATATATAAATATATTTTTCTCTTTTTCATAAGCGCTTTGTTCTTTGTGACATCAACAATGTACAGACGAACAAACATAATTTGGTGACTCACATTAACAGATGAAATGTAAACAAAATGGTAAACAGGACATAAAGACATGTAATAAAAAGGAAAAAAAAAAAAGTACAATTGTGTCACACCCCCCCTAAAGAGAATCTCCTCATCCCGGCCGGGAGGAATGACACCTTAAGTTGTGAAATATTTTGAAGGACTCTTTTGAGGGAATCATTCTATACCTTCCATCTTGTCCTCTTGATTTTGTAACCTTTTTTTTATTAATCTGATTCTTCAATAACTTCATCTTGATCATTTACATGTGGTACCCTGTTTTTATTATCAAGATGGTACCATATTGGAGAGGATTCGTCTGTTTGGAAAAACACAAACAGATCCACTTCCCCAAAATTAATACTGGATCTGGACCCTTCCGTGGACCTGAAAAGAAAACATCCCTTCCAGTAAACCAAGGGTTTCTGTTTGTTGTGTGGATTCCAATGTCTTCTCCAGTCAAATAACCATTAGAGTCTAAGTTAAAAAATTTAAGTAAACAGGGCAAACTGCCAATCTGGTCCTTAGGACTTTTCCCAATTTCCTTCTTTTGTTTTAATAACATAATTTTCCAGTGTGCAGTTTGCTCCTTTTCAATAATGCCCTGACCCTCGAGGAATTGATGGGATGCCCTGTTTTATGGATATATTGAATTTTTGCGCAAAACTGTTTGAAAGATGAGGACGTATATGCGGTGCCATTAGCTGTTTTAAGCCTGTTGGGGATGCCCAATGCAGCAAAAAAAGCTTTGCAAACATGAGATTAAACATCTTTTAACTTTTTCTCCAGAATGTAAGAACAAAAAATCATGCCTGGCAGGTATATCTATGCTGCAGGAGCCCTGTTTGGGGAGTAGCTAAGATTGCGGTGCTATTGGCCATAGACATTTTTGGGCATTTCCGCTTTCTGTAGTCGACGGGATCTCGCGGGACTTGGTCGAAGGCTCTCGAGAGATTTTGAACGGTGACACAGCAGATCTAGCGAGCGCCATCTGCCCCTTCGGCACATGGAAGAGACCAGAGGGAGAAAAGACAGGGTTATCGCTATTGTAATAGATATATTGTAGTTTCTTGTAAATTAATAGATATTTCGTCTCCATCCTGTCTCTGGACTCCTTCCCGCGGCGTGGTCCCCGCCCCCCATTCCAGGTGCAATCCTTTTCCCCGACTACAGTTTGGTGGCCCGTACGGGAAGGCAGCACAGGCAGGTAAGAACTGAGAACCTCGCAGGAGTCTCTAGTTCAGAGCGGTTAAAATGGGTTCGAAAATATCTATAGACCCAAGAGGTAACGAGGCTCTGATGAATTCTTTGATATAGATGAGTCTGTCGTTAGTGAGGAGGATTTAGAAAACAGTGAAGGCGACATGAAAGCGTAATTCCGCTGAGTGAACTAAGACCAGTAAGGAGAGTATTAGAAGCGTCCCCAAAATGACAAAGATCCAAGCTGCAAAAGCTTATTCAAGATTTATTAGAGATACTTCAAGGATACATGGTCCTCAATTGACCTGGGACTCAGATGTTACTGAGTCAGGTAGGAACCAATGAGAGTATAGTAGTGAGGAAGGAATAAATAAAGGTGATTTTGAGAAAATGAACAAAAGGAAATTAAGGAAGACCAAGATAAGGGGATCATCAATTGGAGGAACTTGTGTCCTCTACCCCCCCCATGGGTGAAATCGATTACAGAAAATATGAAGGGTATCACTAGGTGTTTGCATACCCTAGAAACAGAATAAAAAAGACTTTCTGAGCGCATTATTTGCACTCAGAGGGTAACGCACAGATACGTTGGGAACTGCCAGTATTTGATATATGAAAATGACGGAAGGGAACCACCCAAGCCAATAGATTTCAAAACAAAATAAAAAATCTTAAGAGGCAGTAAGGACTATGGAGCCCCAAGCTCCTTTCACGTTCGTATACTGAGTCCCTTAACACCTTTAGCTTAAACCCCCGCAGACTGGAAACGTCTAATGTAAGCAACATTAAGTGGGGGACAATACTTTGTTTGGCGATCGCAAATTTCAAGAACTTTTGTATAGAAACAGCTAAAAGAAATGCAGATGCGGGGTTTGAGACCTAAACTCTAGAAATGCTCACAGGAGAAGGGCAATTCGCAACGTACAGGACAAAAATATTATACCCCAGGAAGTATATGCTCAGATAAACGCAGCTGCCTTATAGGCATGAAAACTGTACAAGGACCCTGGGGATCTACAAGGTAGCTTGTCCAAAGTAATTCCCAAGGACCTAATGCAACCATATGCTGAATTTTGCTGATCGACTTTTTTGAGAACTTGGCAGTAGAGTATTTTTGGAGACATGATCAAGTTATGGCCATTAGTTGTCCAATTGCGTACGAAAATGCTAAAAATATGCCAAGAAGCCGTCAGGCGCCATGGAAAAATAAAAAGGATCTTCATATATATACAATTATGTAAAGATTAAATGAATGCCTTTGGTCCACAGGGATATGATTGCAGCAGCTGTGAGAGATGGGCTGCCCCTCAAAATTTAAACAAGAGCTCACATAAACATTATAAATCAATCAGGATATTCTAGGCAAAATTATCATAATCAATCAGGCTATTCTAGGCAAAATCCTAAAGAGAAAGAAGACCAAATCATACCGAAGCTCCAGGTTGCTGCCGCCAGGTGGTAAGAAAGGAAATCATTGGGCCAATAACATGCTATTCAAAATTTGACATCCATGGAATCCTTTGTTCAGGAATCAAAAAACGGGCAAGGGCCCAATGCCCCGGGCCCATCAATGTACGAGGCATGGGAGGATGAGTATCCTCAAGCATCCACTCAGATGCTTCCCCCCCGAAAAAAACCCCCCAACCAATCCCTATTACCCATCCACTCCCTCGCCAGAGAAACAGGAGGAGAAATGCTGGATTAGACCTCTGTTTCCACCGCCCGAAAAGTTGTTAACACCTGAAATGGGGGTTCCAACTGATTCCGCACATGAGTCAGTGGGACCTCTTCCCATCAGGGACTGTAGACGTAATTATCGGTCGTAGTCCTGAGAGCTTATTAGGTTTGCAAGTGACCCAGGCTTAATAACTCAAGACTATAGAAGGGAAATAAAAATAATGCTTAGCTCACCCCAAAGTATAATTTCTATTAATCAGGGAGATAGAATTTGCTCAGCTGCTCCCTCCCTATCCAAATTTACATAAGTCATTTTAAAATTAATATGCCACTAAATAGAACAATAGAGGATTTTGTCCTCTGATTCGAAACCCATGTTTGCTGGGTTCGGGACTGTACAAGTGTAAGCTACCTGGTACCGAAAACCGGGAAGGCAAAAAACTCTCGGAGGCAGAGTTTAAGCTTTCATACTACTTTTACTTCTACTTTCTTAGAGCTTAGAGGAGGGAAAGAAAGATTTTTTCTTCTTAGCTTAGAGTTAGAGTAGGGCCTATAAGTAAAAGAAAGATAGAGCTTAGCTTTCTTCTTAGCTTAGAGTAAAGAGCTTAGAGCTAGCTTAAAGAAAGATAGAGCTTCTTTCTTCTGTCCTAGCTTACTTAGAGTAAAGAAAGATAGAGCTCTTAAAGAAAGATAGAGCTTAGCTTAGAGAAAGACTAGAGCTTCACGCTTTCTTCTCTCTTCTTTCTTCCTTCTTCTGTCCCTTCTTGTCCTTCTGTTCTTCCTCGGGAGCCTCGGCCTTACTCTGACCAGTCCTCTGGAGCCTCGGCCTAACTCTGGCCAGTCATTATCTTCTTCTTCTATCTGGTTTCTCTTCTGTAACCGCTCTGCCTACGTTCTGGCCGCTCTGATTCTTCTGACCGAACCGAGTGACTGCCCGGCTGACTGAATTCTCTCGTTCTCCTAACTCGGAACCGCTTTCACCGGTTATATACCTTCAGGTTTGCGGTGTACTACAGGTGCATCACCATACATATCGGTGGTAATTATGGCTTCCAGCTAGCTACAACAGCCCTTCCTAATTAGGGCTCTTCATCCCAGAAACAAGTGCGGTTAATTTTAAAAATGGAGGATGAGGAAGGACATAAAGGCACGTTTCAAAGCCTTATGTTTTACCTAATCTACCGGATACTTTATGGGGAAGAGATATTGTTACAACAATGTGGAGTACAACCTGGCAACCAAACCTGCGAGTTAAATGGAAAAAATCTACAGAGTAATCTTAACCCTATAAGAAATCATCAAAAAGTAAGGTAAGCCTTATCCCAAAAGAACATCATTATCATATAGAAAAAGACATTTTCTTTGGGCCACTAGAAAATAATTTTGAAAATACCATGCTTTCTGATAAGCCAGTGTGGGCCCACTTCAGTGGCCCAATCTAAAGAGAAATTCCAACGCCACCTACTAGTTCAGGAACAATTAGAAGCAGGACCTATAGAACTTCCACCTCTCCCTGGAATTCCCGCCATATTTGTGATCAAGAAAAACTCAGAGAAAATGGGCGATTATTACATGATCTTAGACAAATTAATAAACCATGCAGAGTCATGCCCTACTCAACTGGACTTTCCGAATACCTATAGCTATCCAAAAATTTACCATGTTATTTCAGTCTTGATAAAAGGATGCTGCTTTTCTATTCCCCTACATCCTCTGGATGCCCCCAGGTTTTGCCTTTCAGTTCCATCTATGGAGAAATAACAATAAGCCCTGATCAAGATACAATGGAAGGTTTTGCCACAGGGAATGGCTAATAAGCCCCACCAATGCCAAATATATGTGGTCAGGCCATCCAAAACCCCATTAAAAATAAATACCAAACCTCATGTGTCTACATTACATAGATGATATTTTTACTGGCCCACCTAATCAAAAAAATCTTATTTAATATATTCAGTGACATGGTAGAAAAATTTGAAAAAAAATACGATTATATATAGCAGAAAAAAAGTTTCAAACCAAGATCGCCCCATATTAATATTTAGGATTTTAAATCATGATACGTTTGTTAGAACCCCAAAAAATTTTTTTAATAAATAAAGAACATTTAACCACCCACAATAGCATTCCAAAAACTACTTGTGGAGACAATAATTGGCTTACTCCCTACACAAAACCTCACTACTGGCCAAAATAAAACTTAATTTGAATCTCCCTTCGAGGGGACCCATGATCGCATCCTCACAACGTCTCGAACATTGACTCGGCTGATGCTGATGAAAAAGCTTTAAAGGTAGTAGAAAAAGTCCGACGAAGGACTCATTGTGACAGATTTGATTTAACTCAACCGCTTGATATTGATATATTAATTTTCTTCACAATATACGACCCGACGTAGGAGAATTTTAGGCAACAAGTGGCCTTTAATATGGATACATTAATGCCCGTCCTCTCCTAAAAGTTATAATGGAATCTTATACCTCCCATGATGGCTCTAAACTTATTCTTCAAGGACTTAGAAAACCATCTACTAAAAATATTTGGTGACATTCACACCTGCTACTATTTTTACTCCCTAATTCATCGTCACAGATTGAATATTTAATGCTTCCAAACGATAAATGACTAGGGCTATAGCTAGATTCTCTAACCGTCTTGCACATTTTTGATAATCACTCTTCATAAGTCCTCCTATATTATGCTTTTTGTATTAATCATCCCTATTATAATTCCACAGGTATACAAAAAAATCAACCCTATTACCTAAGGCATTTAATGTATTTACAGATGGGTCCTTCAAAATGGGAACTGCGGCAATAGTCACTACAAAAAAGAAAAATATGACTTACATAACTGCACACAAATCAGCTCAATTCTAGTGAGAATTGAAATCTTGTGGTAAGAGCTCTGGAAAATATTAGAGACACAGCCCGATAAACATTTTTATCAGGAAAGCCCACTTATCATTGTACAATCCGTCCCAAAATTGAGGAGTTAGCAGGACCAATAGCACCACATCCTCCAGCTTTTAAATTGTTTTATCAAATACCAAAGAACTTTTTGTGGGCAAGAAAAGAACCTCTATTCGTAGGCCAATATAGAGCACATAACTAATCTTGCCCTGGCCCCCACCATGAAAGTAATCAAAAGGCTAGATGAACCTTATACAAAAACAATATTTTATACTTTACAGCGCTACAACAAGCTACTTAATTTCATTCCCAGTTTCGACGTTCAACTAAGCACCGACCTTGCAACGTAAGGGTTTAGAAATACTAACAAAGGAGCAAGCCAGGAACAATTGTAAAAGATTGTAAATCTTTGGTATGACACATTTGCCCAATCCATCCTCCATTTGGTGTTAATCCTAGAGATTAAATGCTCCAAATCCTTTGTGGCAGAGTGGATGTTACTCATGAGCCAAGCTTTGGAAAATTGCGATTTATTCATGTAACCATAGATACCATGCTCAGTCATGATTTTTGCTTCCTTACATTCGAGTAAAAAGTTTAACAGATGTCACATCTCATTCTTTACAAGCATTTGCGTCGCATTGGGGCATCCCCAAAATGCTTAAAACGAAATCGCCCCCGCCAATACGTCCTCTTCTTTCAAAGAGTTTTGCGCAAAATTCACAAATCCCCCTAAAACAGCATCCCATACAATCCTCAGGGTCAGTGTCATTATTGAAAGAGCAAACCAGCGACACTAAAAGTTATGTTTATTAAAACAAAAAGAAGGAAATTGGGAAAAAGCCGAAGACAGATTAGCAGTTGCCCTGTTTTACCATTAAATTTTTTAACTTTTTAGACTCTAATGGATATATCTCTGGATACTGAACATTGGAATCCCCAACATCAACAACATAAACCCTTGGTTTACTGGAAGGATGTTCTTTCAGGAACATGAAAGGTCCCAGATACCAGTATTAATTTGGGGTAGAGGGATCTTGTTTGTGTTTTTATCCAAAAGCACGAAATCCTGCTCCAATATGGATAGCATTCCATCTAGATGAATAAAAAGCAGTACCACATCAAAATGATCCAAGATCAAGTTATTGAGGAAATCAAGATTAATAAAAAAGAGTTACATAAATCAAGAGTACCATGGATGATGGGATTTTATAAAGGAATGATTCCCTCAAAAGAGTCCCTTCCAAAATATTTCACACGACTTAAGTGTCATTCCTCACCGGCTTGGGACGCAGGAGAACTCTCTTTATGTGTGGCTCACAATTTGGTATTTTTTTTCTTAATTTTTCTTTCCTTTTTTCAAACATGTCTTATTCTGTCTGTACATTTTTGTCTACATTTCAAGTTAATGGTGAACGTCACAAATATATGTTTTGTATGTTTGCGTCTGCCTTTCCAGTGTGACGTACAAAGAACAAAGCGCTTAGGATCAAAGAATATAATACGTTAATGATATAAATTATATATATATATAATGGACTCATCCACATAACATTTACTTCATTTTTAATTTAAAATTGTAATTCTAATTGGGTAAATAATTTTATATCAGTGAAGGTACCTTCATATTTTGTTTTATATAGGTGTCCCCAGGGACTATCTCTAATCGAGCAAACATATTGACTAGTGCTATATAACCTTATATTTTGGTGTTTTGGACTTAAGGATGTTTATTTGTTATTAACTTCAATTTGTTTAATAGCTCAATAATTTCAATCATCTCCACAGGTAAAAGATTGCATCTGAATACAGAGACTCGAGGTTTCCAGCTAACAAAATTTATTTCTCTAAAATTGCCTTTACCTTTTTCTTTAATCTGATTCCTTTAATAACCATGTAATTAACCTCCAGATCTTTTCTTTGTTTGTGTTTCTAAATGTGAGACATTTTGCCAACTTATAGTTTGTAAGAAGCTCAGTGCAGCGATGTATGGTGAACAAAAAACAACTTTTAAATTTCTAATCTAATTATTCTATTTTGTAGTTTTAGACAACTCGCCTCTTGACATCAACTGCTGCACATAGTCACTGGCACCAATCCTTTAATAATTAGATGCTTGAGTTTCTAGGGTAGCGGAGCCCTGTAAGATTTGCCTGGTGGAATTTTCCCTAAACATCAAAAAGAGACGTCTGCTTGCTAACAGCTGCAGGGATATCACGGCGGTCCGTCTGTCAAACTGGCAACCCAGCTGCTCAAATAGTCAAACAACCTCACCGAGCATTGTGCCTTCAGCTCTGCATGCATGGGGCCTCCCTAGATCTACGAGATAATAACAAGTGGACATATTGATCTTATCATTTGTTTGGACTCCTTCATGGGACAGTTACCTTTGGGGGTATTTGTTTAGAAGAACTCAGTGTGTTACTTGAAAGAACTTAAAGGGCAGCTTGCTTGTTTAAAGAATTTGTTATGCCATGCAATTTGGCTCCGTCCACCAAAAGGCTTGTTTGCCTTAAAAAAGCCGCAGCATCTCCCCACAATTGGACGGCTGTTAGGTCATCTTAAACAGTCGTCCGATCCAAAAGGGCTTGCCATTGGGATGGCTGGTAGCCAATGACGGTAAATCCCAGAGGGGGGACAACCTAAGGGCAGGCACATCCACTGATAAGTCTTCAAGTCTTCCGACATATCACCAAGACAGGATCAAGGGGCACAGTCCTTGGAATTATCCGATGACGGGTAAAAGAATGTTTGGATGCACATAGACGTCCTAGAGCATCCCCCTTTTAAAACAAAAGGTGGAAATGCAAGGGGAGCCCTGTTTGGGGAGATAGCTAAGATTTGCGGTTTGACTATTGGCCATAGACAGTTTTGGGGATTTCCGCTTTCCGTAGTCTGACGGATCTCGCGGGACTTGGTCCGAGGGCTCTCGAGAGATTTGATGTGACTCCACAGATCGAGTGAGCGCCATTGCTTGCTTCGAGCGCATGGGAAGAGACCAGAGAGGGAGAAAATAACAGGGTTACGCTATTGTATAGGATATATTTAGTTTTCTTGTAGATTAAAGAATATGTTTCCGTCTTCCATCCTGTCTCTGGACTCTCTTCCCGGCCGCGCTGCCGGTCCAGGCTGCAATCCCTTTTTCCGCAGCTACATCTATGTCACATGAATAAATCGCAATTTTTCCAAAACTTGGCTTCATAGTTAACATCCATCTGCCACAAATGATTGGGCATTAATCCTCTAGGGTTAACTCCGAATGAGGATTGGGCAAATGTGTCATACAAATTTACAATCTTTTACAATTGTTCTGGCTTGCTCCTTTGTGATTTAAACCCTACGTTGCAAAGGTGTGCTGTTGACATGAAATGGGAGAGTGAATAAAGTAGCTTGTTGTAGCGCTGAAAGTCTAATACTGTTTTTGTAAGTTCATCAGCCCTTTTGATTACCTTCATGGAGGGGACAGGCAACAATTAGTATGATTGTGCTCTTAATATGGCTCGAATAGGGGTTCTTTTCTTGCCACAAAAGTTTTTGTATTTGATAAACCAATTTAAAGGCTGGAGTATGAGGTGCTATGGTCTGCTAACTCTAATATTCTGGGGACGGCTTGTACAAGTATAGGTGCTATCTGAAAAAATTTTTACGGGCTGGTCCCTAAACTTTTCCAGAGCTCTTACCCCAGCTTTCCAATTCCACTAGTTGAGCTGATTTTGTGTGCAGTTATGTAAGTCATATTTTCTTTTTTAGTGACTACTGTAGCAGGATAACCATTTGAGGACCCATCTGTAAATACATTAAATGCCTTAGGAATAGGTTTGATTTTTTATTACCTGTGGAAATATAATAGGATGATTAATACAAAAAGATAATATAGGGGAGCTTAGGAAGATGATTATCAAAATTTGCAGAAGTAGAGCATTTAGCTATAGCCCAATCATTATCATTGAAGCATAAGTATTCAATCTGTGATGATGAATAGGGAGTAATAATAGTAGCAGGGTGAATGCCAAATATTTTAGTAGAAGTCTTAAGTCCTTGAAGAATAAGTTTAGCCACCATGGAGGTATAAGATTTCAATTATACTTTTAGGAGAGACGGGCAAATGTATCCATAATAAAGGCCCTTGTTGCCAAAATACTCCTGTGGGTGTATATTGTGAAGAAATAATAATCAACATCAGCGGTTGAGTTAAATCAAATCTATCACAATGAGCTCCTTCGATGGCTTTTTCTACTAATTTTAAAGCTTTCCTAGCATCAGGAGTCAATGTTCGTGGTGAAGATGGATCAGGATCTCCACGAAGGATGTGTCAAATAAAGGTTTTAGTTGGCCAGTAGTGAGATTTAGTGTAGGGCGAAGCCAATTAATGTCTCCCAGTAGTTTTTGGAAATCATTGAGGGTGGTCAAATGTTCTTTATTTATTAAAATTTTTTTTGGGGTCTAACAAAAGTATCCATGATTTTAAATCCTAAATATAATATGGGAGATCTGGTTTGAACTTTTTTCTTCTGCTATATATAATCCATATTTTTTTAAATTTTCTACCACATCACTGAATATATTAAATAAGATTTTTGATTAGGGTGGGCCAATAAAATATCATATCCATGTAATGTAGACACATGAGGTTTGGGATATTTATTTTTAATGGGTTGGATAGCCTTGTCCACATATATTTGGCATATGGTGGGGCTATTAGCCATTCCCTGTGGTAAAACCTTCCATTGATATCTCTGATCAGGGGCCATTATTGTTCATAGAAGGAACGGAAAAAGCAAACCTGGGGGCATCCAGAGGATGTAGGGGAATAGAAAAGAAGCAATCCTTTATATCAAGAGTAATAAGATGGAAATTTTTTTTGGAATAGCTACGGGACTAGGAAGTCCAGGTTGAGTAGGCCCCATAACTTGCATGGTTTTATTGATTTGTCTAAGATCATGTAACAATCGCCATTTCCTGACTTTTTCTTGATCACAAATATGGGGGAATTCCAGGGAGAGGTGGAAGGTTCTATATGACCTGCTTCTAAATTGTTCCCTGAACTAATTGGTGGGCCGCTTGTAATTTCTCTTTAGATAGGGGCCCTGAGGGACCCACACTGGCTTATCAGAAAGCCATGGTATTTTTCAAAATTATTTTCTCAGTGGCCCCGAAAAAAAATATCTTTTTCCTTTATGACAATGATTACTTTTTAGGGTTAAGATTACTCTGTACTTTTTGATAATGAGTTCTTTTATGGTTAAGATTACCCTGTAGGTTTTCACATTTAACATCTGCAGGCTTGGTTGCAAGGTGTACTCCCATTTGTTGCAAAATATCTCTTCCCCATAAAAGTAACCGGTAGATTAGTAAAACATAAGGCTGAAATGTTCCTTTATGGCCTTCATCATCCTCCCATTTTTAAAATTACTGCACTTTTATCTGGGAGGTTATTTATATCCCAACAGCCTCTTAAACTGGTTGAAGCTTTTTGCAGAGGCCAGTGCTTGGGCCATTGGCGTAAAATTAATAATGGAAGAGTCAGCTCCAGTATCTATTAATCCCTCATTTCTATTCCTTGGATTTTTATTTTACACATAGGCCTCCTTGAACAGTCTCGAACCCAGCAAGCCATGGGACTTGAGTCAGTGGAACAAAATCCTCTATTGTTCCCTTCTTGAGGCATACCCATTTTAAATGAATTAATGTAAATTGGGAAGGAGAAGCAACTGAGCAATTCTATCTCCTTTGATTAACAGAACTTACACTTTGGGGTGAGCTAAGCATTATTTTTATTTCCCCTTTTGTAGTCTGAGTTTATTACACCTGGGTCACTTGCAAACCTAATAAGCTTTTAGGACTCATACGCCCGATAATAAGTCCTACAGTCCCTGAGGGAAAGAGGTCCCCTGACTCCTGTGGGAATACAGTTGAGACCCCCCATTTCTTTCAGGTGTTAACAGCTATTTTCGGAGGTGCGTTGAATCTATCAGGTCTAAATTATCCAGCATTTCCTTTCTCTTGTTCCTCTACTTCTGTGGGCGGACTGGCGAGGGGAGTTGGAATTGGTAGTTAGGGGATTTGTTGGCTCGAACGGGGAAGCATCTGATGTGGATGCTTGAGGATACACCTTCTGCAATGCCCTCGTGAAAACATTTTGTGGGTCCC